>APFE030844373.1:0-32843 GCA_000404065.3 Pinus taeda
GACTAAACACATATAGCTCAAGTACCATTTCATATGATTAGTGTTGGAAGATGGAGAGTTGAAGCTAGAAAAGATACACACTAGCCAGAATCCTGTAGATATGCTAACAAAAGTTGTAACCAGGGACAAACTAAGAGTATGCTCAGTTTCAATTGGTCTTCAAGGATGACAATGAAGATGAGAAATAGCCAGGTCTAAAGAGGAGTCATTTTCCAACAAATGAAGCAGTGGTGGAGTTGCTACAATCATTCTCCAAGAGGGAGATTGTTGGGTGTGGAGTATGATTATTTAGAGGTCTTTGTTTCAACTGGATGTATACCCCAGGAAGTTTGTACACCCCTACACGCTGGAGGGTGCGAGGGGGACTTGTTGCCCCATGGGGGTTTTTTTTTGGGGGGGTGGGGGGCGATCCCCCCTGGCTAGGGGGTCCGAACTCCAGTGGTCCCTCGACAGGGGTTTCGAGGGCAGCACCCCCGAAACTAAAAATAGATGTAAAATTGCCTTGTAAAAGTATAGCAATTTCTAGTCAATCTGGCTCGTTCATTAGGTAGATGATTTGACGGTAGAACGCATGTTTAGTTTAGGCTTTCTTCCTTAGAAGGCAACCCCTCTCTTTGTATGAGGGAATTTTATTGAGTCTATGTAATAGATGTGCATTCTCCGAATGAGAAACAGAGAGGTGAGACTATGAGAGAAAACAAAGGATATTACAACAGATCTATTATAGGTTGCATCTCTTCATTTTGCTAGATAACAGAAAGGAATGACTGGTTGTTCAGGGTGGACATAGCCCAAACTGGGTGAATCACGTATATCTATGTCTCTATGGTTTTATGCATTTTATGTGTTTGTGTTTTTCTGCATATTATATGTCTTGCATTTCTCTATCATATATAATATTTTTCCAGCAATGAGTTAAATGATGAATTTCATGGATGGTTTATGTTATTAATATTTGAACATTGGAATGATGTTATTTATATTTTTCCATTGGAAGGATGTTTGTTACTAGTCTCCTTGATCACTAGTTTGAATTATTGAATCATTTATGTTGCATATGCCTTTGATCCTTTGTTGTTTCCATGTGTGTAGGTCTAGATTCAAGCATGAAGGAGTTTATCTGAAGCAAAAAGGGGGATCTTCATCAAGCATGTCGTAATAAGGTATGAATTTCCATCTTTCTCATTTTTAGCTTATGATTTAATAAAATATAGATTTAGGGAAGCAATTAGAATGATTTTCTGTTTGTTTGTAGTTGCCTTTAGGATCTAGCGAGAGCCCTCTTGTTAGTAAGAGGGATTTATCTCCCTAACAATAGTCTGCAACTTAACCATAACAATGCAGTCTTTAATATTGTGCTTCAGGCTTTGACAATGGAAAAAGGTGTTGGTCAAATTAACAAATTTGTTAAGGATGTAGTCTTTAATATGGTGCTTGAGGCTTTGACAATGGAAAAAGGTATTGGACAAATTGACAAATTTGTTAAGGATGTAGACTTTAATATGGTGCTTGAAGCTTTCACAATGGAAACATGTGTTTTTCAAATTAACAACTTGGTTAATGATGTCGTCTTTAATATTATTCTTTAGGCTTTGAAAATGGAAACAGGTGTTTGTCAAATTGAGAACTTAGTTGCATGGGGACTCATACCCAAATTTCCAGGAAAAGCTTTCAAGAGTTGTATAATTTCCTGGATAAATTTACATTTATCCTATGTTGCATGGGGAATCACACCCAACATTGTGAAATTTTAGGGTCTCAGGGACCCCTAGGGAACACTGCAGAACTATCAAGGACGTCATTGGGGACTGAGGCAATTGATGGCAGTTCTGAATACATTCTGGGATAATTTTAGTGATGTTCTAGGCAGATTTTGGGGACATAACACACAAGATTTAGGGGAGTTCCAAGTAGGTTTTATGGATGTTCCTTCAATGTGTCTTTCGTTTTGGCAATGGGCATTATTGATTTGACAATGTGATAACCTTTCCCATCCATTTTTTGTCATATTATACCAACCCTATACAAGTTGCATCTCAAAACATTGGTTTTGTATGAAGAGTTCTGATTTCAATTTTTGGTGATCCTCTATGTCAACAGACCATGAAATGCAACATCCTAAAAGTCTAATCGTTGTGATCAGTGCTCTTGTTCTTCTCATTTTTAAAGCCACATATAGCCCAATCCCAAAGCTTTTAGTAGTGGCTTCAACACAACTATAAAAATCAACAAAACATATGGAGAAAGGAATTATTTTAATATAAATGTCATAAGGGAAGAAAGAAATATGAGGAAAGAGAAGATGTTATAGAGATAACATTCATCTCATGGACCCTTCACGAAACTTATTGCAAATTGAAAATTGCTACACTTGAGTTTTCTAAAGCCAAAATACATTTCACTCATTATCTAATGTCAATAATGGAATGCCACTCTGTCCCTTTCTTAATTGCCCAACCTTTCTCAGAATTGGCATCTGTAGGGCCATGCATAATACTAAGAAGTGCATACTATTGTGCTTACAAGAAGCTACAAATGTTTATGGTGAATTCTAATTTTTTTAAATATTTATTCAATATTTGCTATTACTGTAATATTATTATTAGTAGTAGAAAAATAGGATGTAGGTGAATGCAAAGAAAGGGAGAGCAGATGGTAATCTCTAAGCTTCATTCATTGATTTGATGATGGCTAATCTATCATTTAGGGGGCTGAAGTGACCATAAAACTGATCCAATTCCCTTTGAGGTAGCCCAAGAGAAGGTTTTATTACTGGTATTATTGCAATCATCAACATGCCATCCCATGAAAATATTGGGGATGACTTATAGCATCCTGGAGACCCATCGCCATCCCTGCCATTTCCCATCCCAAAAACCAATGAAACATTGCATTTGTTTGAGAGACATACAACCAAATAGAACTCTAGATTCTAACTATAATACTAGATAATACAAATAAAAGAATAAAAATAAATAAAAATAAAAATTGAACCCTAGAAACTAAAACTGTGTCTGGATTTGTAGGTACTATAGACTTCAAATTTGTCTAGTTTTATAACATATCTAATGGCACTGGATTACACCCAGTTTTGAGGAAATCCTCTCAGCATATTATTTTCTAATATATAACACATGGTTCTTGAGTTAAATTTGGTTAAGGTTACTTACACATGTATAATGATATACTCTAAATAACACTTTAACATGAATCCAGACTAACGAGCATAGTCTCTCTGCTAGGTAGTGTCTCTTGGCCCGGTATTTCTATGTAATATATAAATTATATCACGAAAAAATAAATACTTTGGAATAACATGTGGGAATCAAGAAGAAAATCTATCTTTTAAGAATAAAGGCTTTAGCTTTTGCAACCTCTGCTTCTTCTCCTCCTTTAACATCTACATTATTTTGGCTAGCCTATCCAACGTATCATTGCTAATACCTTTTGACTAAATCCCCACCAAATAACCTAATATGTGTTGGTGAATAAAATAAATATATTGGAAACCCTATCACTCTAAACTGTGCAGATCCAACCATTTATGGATTCAAATAAATTACTGTTGGAATGATTTGAGTTTTAATTTTAAAATGTCCTTCCCATGAATCCAAGGGTTGACATCCCTTGCATCCCCTGGTTGTTGTGAATATCTGATGTGAAGATTGTAATATTGTTAAATTTCAACTTGTAACCATAATAATTGAACCTCTCATATTCTTTGAAATCGACAACTGCTAATAATATTGAGTTTCAAACCACACTTTACTTGACTTTGTCATGTGATTTCAATGCAAGATTCAACTCCATGTGTGAGGGATCACATGAATTATTATTTTAGGATTGAGAAAATTTTAATAAATGGTATTTTGAAGATTATAAACTATGTATTTATGCTAGGTTACCAATCCATTCTGTAATTTTATTTAAAGTGATTTTTGCATGCTCCATTGTCAACTCAATTGTTTTTGAGTTTGATATCTCGCCTTTAATTTAGACATTCCATTAAAGTTAGGGATGACTCTTCATTTATATTTTGAAAGTGAATCTTCGGTAACGATATTAAAAAAATCCATCCCCAATACAAAGCAAAGATCACGTACCATATTAATCTAATCAAGAACCTTGTGGAGTTGTGGTGAGTGCCAGTATTGCAAAAAGAATGCTGGAACTCCTCGACTGCCAACTTTACTTTCATCAACCGGGTTGTTTGTAACAAACTTGCAAGCATTGGTGCTGTATGCACAAGTACTAGTTCTCACTATAGTTTATCACTTTTTCAGTGGCTCAAGATCACCAGGAGCTCAAGAGAACTTCTATAGATCTCAGAAGAAGCTCTATGTGTGATGAAAGAAAGAAATATTACTCTACAGAATCTATTCTAATTGTAGAAAGAAACAGACTAGAATGTAAAGATAGACCTAGTGAACCCTAATTAACAAGCTAATTCTACTTTTGCCAAAAACACTATGAAAACCATGAAAGCAATGCCATTATCTACTCATGAAAGAAAACAACATATAACCGTGCTATTTCTGGAAGTAAATAAGCAAAAAACATATTTTTAGATTTCTATGTGTTTTTATGTGAATTTCACATGTATCTAATTTATTGTGTGTGAGTATGGCAGTGAACAGGTGGCGTTAAAGGATGGTTTTGGAGCTTGGGAGGATGGAAGATGGTGTGGATCGGTCCTAGGGAGTCTTAGGTGGCCTTCTGGAGGATTTTTCCAAACATGGCCTTCAAAAGAAAGCCTACAGGAAAAACTACAGGAGGACACATGGAAACTACAGGAGGAAAACATGGAAACTACAGGAGGCCTACAAGAGGAGGCCGAGAGAAATTTCCGCTATTTTGAGGGTGTGAGAGTAGGTGGAAAAGGTGGAAGAAGGTTGGGGTGAGGTGTTAGGGTGCCTAATGTCTACCATGAACCACCAGGAGGGAGAAATATGATTGGGTTTGCTCAAGGAGAGAGGAAGAAGTTCTATGAAAAGTGAGGGAAATTAGGGAAAAATTGAGGTGATGTTTGGGAGACCTGTAGGGCATGGATCAGATGGGGAATGTGATTGATGATAAGCTGGCCTACTACTAGAGGAGATCTACTACATAGAAGCTGACAATCAACCAAGAAAATCAACCAACAAATGAAATGAGTGCATTTAGGAAAAACAAAGTTTTGCATTAAAATGGTCTAAACTATGGTCTATGAAAGGAAATGCTAAGAGATGTTGTAGGAAAGGAAAGCATGAAAGAGTACTATTGAAAATGAATAATTGAACATTTAAAGCAAAGAAAAACTGGACTATTAATCTACTACAAAGCTGCAAACACTAGAAGTCCTATGAAGGAAGAAAATCTGTGTTTTTGGGGCAGTAAGAGGATCTTTGCCTCAAATCATGGTCCCAGGGGGAAGAGGAGAGGCCAAGGCACTATTGCTAGCCTTTTGAATCTTTTCTGATCACTACTTAACCTGCTACAAAAAGCACAAATGGAAGCAAACTACTAAATCATCAAAAACAACCTATTCTTAACCATAAAAGAAATACATCTAACAACAAATTAATCTACAAACTGAAGTAAGCATACAAGTACAAGTAAAGAGAATCTCCAATACTTGGATTCAGCCCTAACCCAAAAGCTTCAGCCCTTTGAGGTAACTCAGTGCCAGCTCAAAAAAAATTCCATCTTCATTATCAAAACAATAGCAAGATTACATAAAACTATCAAATAATAATAAGCTCAAAATTTGAGCAAAGTTTACATAAGCAAAAATCTGACCCTAGTGAGGCCCTAGGCCTCTCTACTTATACATCTAAAGCTACCAACAGCTTCCTTAAAATCAGGGAGGCTTGCCCCCCAAAAATCGAGATAATTATCAGTCATCCTCCACTTTCTCGGCTTCCTTCTAGTACATGATTGGACTGCTTGTACTCTGAGCTGAATGAAAGAGAATTTGAAGTGAGGAGTAATAAATGAGGGGGATTCCCTCTTATAATTCCTCTCCTCTATATACTTCAAGTTATTGCTGCAGTTTTTGCATTAACTCCTTGACTTTGACCTCGAAATCCATCAATAATCTGCATTAAATACATGTTAGACCACGTGGCATAATAACTAACCCAACTCACTCTATAAGCATAAATATAATCAGAAAATCATACAATAAGCTAAGAGAATGGTTCATTTAACTAGGTTAGGAGGTAAAATGAGACCATGTAATTACCCATTTATGAGGCTCATAATCACCCTGCTACTGAAGGTGTTGCTCATCCTTTGAGAAACTTAGTCAATCTCCTCATATTTTAAGGCCTTGGTGGCCTCCTTAGCATCCCAGGCCTCTGCTGTGGTTTGCTCACGTTCTCTAGAGAAAACTGCCTTTCTTTCTATGTCCTTCCACTACTCCTCCTCTTCTTCTTCTCTTATGCCTTCCAGCATGCCTAATAGGAGTGGGAGGCTCAGTTTGAGGCCAATCCAATTGACCTTCAGCCTTTGCATGGAGAGCTTGTACATTGGCACTCTTTTCAATGCCTCCTTCAGCCTCATGGGAGAATGGTATTCCCTGATCTACAAACTATGAGGTAAGTTGTTCCATCTTCTCATGCACGCATGCACACAGTCATCCCCAAGTAGCCTTTGCATATCTTCAAAGTGTGCAATGGCTTGTGCCTGATTGGTTAGATATTTAGGGGAAATATAAGGGTCATTGGCAAGCAGGTTGTGCTTTCTGATGAGTGCCATAGGATCTGATGGCTCAACTCTTATCATTAATGGCTCATTCTGCTCTTTTATCGTCAATCTTTTCATTTATGTTGGCCTCAATTCTTCATGGTTCATCCATGAGGCCATGGCCATTAATTGGAGGCCCCCCAACTTGACATTAGGATCCCACATATTCATATCTATGAGGGCCATGGTATGTAGGTAGAACTCTGCCATCTTTGGTTTATCCTCCGAGGTGCTTTGGTCACACAGGTCCATGAACTGCTTGTAGTCTTTGAAAGGCATTGTGCCTCTTTGTGCCAAAGTGTTTATTTGGAATTGAAGCCATTGATCCTTCAAATAGAAGCCATAAGATTTGGTTGGTGTTCTGCATTGTAAGGCCTCCATGCATAAGCTAGCCATGTATGCCAACTGAGTCTCTTTCTCTTGCAGCTGCCTCCTTAGGATTTCATTCTCATTTTCCAGGTGGCTTCTTGTGATGGCTTCTCTATCTCTGAGAGCACTTAATTCTTTGCCGATTTCCTTGATTTTGTTTTCCATATGGCAAACATCCTCAACCCCTTTGGATTTGGCTATTTTCATCCACCTATGTGTTCTCACTCTTTCTTTCTATAATTCGAAAAATAGTGGAATTGCAAATTTTTCTGGGATTATTTTGCCTCCCTCAAGTAGATTGTAATAGGAGGCAATACTAGGCTAGGGGTCAGGTCCTTATAGCTCTTTTGCTTCCTCCTTCACCTCTGGTTGTCCTCCTATCCTTGCCTCAAGCTTTTGGGTCTCCTGTAGTTTGGATAGTGTCTCCTGTAGGACTGTTTTAGCCTCCTATAGGCCTAGTTTTGGGTCCTATAGTACTTCCTTTCCCTTCCATGTAGAAGATATTGGAGTCCCCCCTTCATATGTTATAGGTTTCTTGGAAGGAAATTATTTCACCTTGGTAGATGGTGAATCTTCAATGATAATGGGAACTTTTGAAGAGGGTTGAGGTTTGCCTATTTTAATTCTTGTGCTCTTCCTTGCCCTAAAATACATGGAGGTCTGTCTTTTCCTCTTCTTCTTTGGCTTGACTGGTGTACTGAGGGCAGTGAGGGAAGATTTTTCTTGAGTTGACCGTGCGCACGTGTGGGTGACATCTCAGATGCTTGGAGTCAACTAGATGAAGGTGGCCAAGTTAACTAGCCACCTTTCCCTCGTTCAATCTCAACCATCTCATTGCCTTCGTATGACTCCCAATTACACAAATTCAAAAAGAGGAGTGATTTAGTTACTTACCTGTGATCCGAGTGTATTTGTTGTGAGGTGTTGTGGCTCTCTCTGTTGCATGCCTTCATTCTTCTTCATGCATGTTATCTCTGCTAGCTAACGTTTGGTTCTGGACTTTTGCAGATTCTTCTTTTGTTGGAGCTGAGCTGCATGTACCTTTCCAACCTTCAGATGTGCACTCTTTTGTCGTTTGTGCTAGACTTCTATGGGATCAATGGCTATAGGAATTCCTATAGTAGCTCTTGTAGCTGTTTCTCTCCTTGAAACTTCAGCTTTTCCCTGTACTTGGAACTCGAGAATAATGCCAGAGGTGTCATGCATGATGGAGGGATAATAGGTAAGCTTCAGGTAAGGTTATTGGTGCATGTTCCCTTTTTTTTATTTTTGTTTTTTCAATATTGGAAAATTGTTCTTTTCCTATGTTTTTCTTGAATAGGAAAAGAAATGATGCATGGGGTGTGATGCAGGCTTGCAAATGATAGCAAGGAGGATTGAAGGTGGTAAGAGGGATGATAAGTTCCTCATGAAGCTCTATTGGTCCCTCAAATTTCCTTTTGTAGACATTTTTGGCTCTCTGTAATTCCTACAGGAGCCTCCTATAGAAAACATAGAGCCTCCAGTACAAAACACAGTTTTGGAAAAAAAGTACAGTGGGGTGAAAGAGATGCCAAATTTGATGGAGGAAGGTGTGGAGAAGGTGAGATGGATGCTAGTGTGAATGTCAAGGTTCCCTTGGCACCATCTTCTACTTCCTGTATTTCTCCTGCAAACTTACAATGCAACAAAAATTTGTTTTTTTTTTCAAAACAACTAGGGTGCCTCAGAGAAGTTTTCACCTTAATTGCCTACCCCGGGTGCCTCCAAGGGAGGTTTCCACCCAGGGATCCTATTATTTTTCCTCCTATTTTGAAATCATTGGGCCACCTCGGAAGAGGTTTTCAACCCAATTAAGGGACTCAAGCGCCTGAGGTTTCTACTTGAGTCCTTATTTTTATTTTATTTTTTCTTTATTTAGTGGTGGGTGAAGTGGAAGCTAAGACATGCTCAACTACCATCACTGTTTTATTCAAATCTTCAATAAACTCTCGCTTAGAGAGGGGTTTCTTGTACACTTTCAACCGATGTCCATTAACAAGCATGGGGATGGCTTCATCATCAATGGTTCTAATCATAACTGAACCATTGTCATTGCATTTCTCCACAATGTAGGGTCCCAACCATCTTGTCCTTAGCTTGCATTTGAAATCTTTGTATCTTGAATCATAGAGTAGTACCCAATATCCCTCTTGAAATTGATTCTCCTTGATAATTTTTCCATGCCATATCTTTCTCTGAAGCTGAACTACCTCTGTATGGGGAAGTGCTTGCAATATGTATCCACCCAATCCATTGAGATGAATTAATCTCTCCTTTTGTGCATGACTGAGGTCTAGGTCTAGTTGAGTTACCATCCTTAGGGTATTGAATTCAAACTCTATTGACAACAAATCTTTCTTTGAATAGACCATTTCATAGGGTGTGAACCCGGTGGTGGTCTTCCATGTTCTTTTGTAGGCCCAAGTGGCCTCAACTAATCTGTCTGCCCAGTCTTTTCTACTGCTACTCACTACCTTGGTTAGGATCCCTTCCAAAGCTCTCTTAGTGACCTCCATTTTCCCATTGGCTTGTGGATGGTAAGGGATGTAATTCCTATGATTGATCTTATGATGTATGAGTAGGTCTTCAATCAAGCTGGAAGTGAACTGACTGCCTTGGTATGTGACAAACTCTCTCGGATACCCGAATTTGTAGAATATGTTCTCTCTCCAAAACTCAGCTACTTTTTCTTTTGTCTCTACTTTGATTGTTTTTTTCTTTGCCCACTTTGTTAGGTAGTCACTGCACACAATGATGTATTTCTTCTGCTTTGAAGGGGGGTTGATAAGCCCCACAAAGTCCATGTCCCACTTCTCAAATGGCTCAAAGGTCACTTGAGGTTGCATGGGCATTTCATCCTTTGGAGTGAGATTCCCCATCCTCTGATATCGATCAAACTGGCTCATGTGTCTCCTCACATTCTGATGAAGTGTGGGCGAGTAGTGGCCTACTTGCAATACCTCGAAGGTGGCTCTTTTTGCTGCAAAATGACCTCCACAAGGCCCCTCATGACAAGTCAGGAGGATGTCAAAGACTTCATCCTCCCTGACACATCTTCTCAAGATCTGATGTGGGCCAAGTTTGAAGAGATTGCCTCCAATCCAGGTGAAAGGGGCACTTTTCCTTACTATCGAGCTCTTCTCTTTTGAGGATAGGAGTGTTGGGAACTATGCTGAAACCAAGTAGTTTGCTATATCAGCAAACCATGGAGAGAGTCCTGATATAGCAAATATGTGTGTATTTGGAATTTGGTCATCCACCATTCCTTCTTCAATCTGCATGCAAATTCACTCTAGAAAAAAAGTCATCAACGACATTCTCTTTACCAGGCTTATCAATAATTGTCAAATCAAATTGCTGCAGTAAAAGCAACCATCTAATAATGAGAGCATTTACATCTGGTTTGTTCATTTAGTATATAATTGCAGCATGATCAGTGTGCACAAATGTTTGATAGCCTATGATATAATGTCTAAATTTGTTTAAGGAATGCACGATAACTAGGAGTTCCTTCTTGGTCACTATATAGTTCAACTCTGCCTTTGACAAGTTTTTTCTTATAAAGTAAATGGCATAAGGTAAATTTTCATCAAATTTCCCTAAGGTTGCTCCTATAGCTTTGTTCAAAGCATCTATGTGAATGTGAAATGGTAGGGCCCAGTTTGGGCCTCTGAGAATTGGGGCAGTCACGAGCTTGCTCTTCAAGGTATCTAGGGCTTCCTGACAGTTTTCCAACCATATGAACTCAACATATTTGCCTAGGAAGCTAAACAAAGGAGAGGCTATCTTGCTGAATTCTTTAAAGAATGTCCTATAATATCCGAATAAGTGTAGGAAACTTCTGACATCTCTCACCTTTTAAGGAGGTGGGACCCTTTGGATGATGGAAATTTTGTTGGGGTCCACTTGTAGTCCTTGTTGAGATATTGCATGACCTAGCACGGTCCCTTCAGTCATAAAAAATTCACATTTTTCCGGACTGAGGGACAAGTTCATCTCAATACACTTATCTACAACTTTTCCTAGGTTAGATAAAGCTTCCTAAAAGTCAGAGCCATAAGGATTAAAACCATCCATGTATATTTCTACTGCATCATGAAATGGTTCAGAAAATATACTCAATACCACTCTTTGGAAAGTGGCTGGAGCATTGTACAAACTAAAAGGAAGGACACGGTATGTAAAGGTACCCCAAGGACAAGTGAAAGTGGTCTTATCTTGGTCTTCCATGCTGATTTGAATCTGATTGTACCGGTTAAACCTGTCTAGGAAGGAGAAAAACTTTTTCCCTGCTAGACTGTCTAACACTTGATCTATGAAAGGTAAAGGAAAGTGGTCCGTTTTAGTGGCTTTTTTCAATTCTCGATAGTCGACACAGATTCTCCCCTTACTATTTTTCTTTGGCACTAGCACCAAAGGAGAGACCCATTCACTATAAAAAATGGGATAGATGAATCCTACATCAACCAATTTCTACAGTTCTTCCTTGACAATATCTTTAAGTGCTAGGTTCATCCCCCTTTGAGGCTGCTTGACTGGCTTGCAATCTTCCTTGATGTATATATGATGAGTACATACTGAAGGGTGCACTCCCTTCATTTCCTTATAACTCCAGGCAAAGGCATCTAGATGTTTTCTTAGTAGGTTGCATAACTCTTTCTCCTGGGAAGGCGATAGGGATGGATTGATTTTTAATGTTCTTTCTGGGTCGAACTCTATATTTTTGACACAGAGAGAAGTAGGGTTGGCCACACAGAGATCAGTTGAGGGGTTTTTTTGGGTTTCTCTTACTATGCCTTCTAATGGTGAGACACTGGGAGGTGGATTCTAAATCAAAATTTCAATCATATCATTCTCATCTTGCGGTTTTCCTCCCATGGTGATTTCTAGTGCACAAAGTGGTGCAGAATAAACTTCGTCCTCATCCTCCTCCTCCAACTAGAGAGGTGTATCATGTTATAGCAAGGGTTGGGAAGGAGGATATAGGGTTAACTGCTTGGAAACATGCCCATTCTTGATGGTCATGTTCCTAGCTTGGTAGTTGATGTAGGCATCGGCTGTAGCCAACCAAGGTCCTCCAGGATGAGAGGATATCCAATGAGCTTTTTCTTTGGCTAGAGAACTAAGAAATCAACAAGGTATTCCAAAGAATCGATGGAGACCATCACATCTTCCACAATCCCCTCAAGGGTCACGATGGAGCGGTCTGCTAGTTGCAGCATCATCGTGGTCTTCCTCAAGGAGCCCTGGAGGTTAAGTTTGAGCATGGTGTCCTTCGTCAACACATTAATGGCAGCTCCTAGATCAATTAAGGTATGTGGGACCATTGTACCATTTATGTGGACATCAACTACTAGGCTTCAAGGATCCAGATATTTTTGGATAGATTATCTGGCCCAACATCAGGTCAGAAAATTTGCCTATGACATTGATGGTTGGGGCATCTCTCTTGTGCCTTCCTAGATTCCTAAAGAATTTCTCTTTGATCAACCTATTGCAAATAGGCACATCTTTTATGGTTTGGAGAAGTGGTATATTCACACATAAATGTTTCAATTCTCCCAGGAGTTCAGTCTCTTCTGAGTAGGATGGATTGTCATGGATAGTCTCTCAGGAAAGGGTGGATTTGATTTAGGTTCGCTTTCCTCCTTATCTTCCTCAACCTCTCTGGGTGGAGGCTGGCTATCTGGGAGAAATTTCCTAGATCACAAGTTGATTTCTTGAATCTCCACAACATAAGTTGGGCATGATGGTTCCCCACTATACACTTGCTGAGCCTATTTGTTGTTCGGGTTCGGATTTGGCTGGGCAGGCATTTGGGGTTGCCTTGGTGGAGTAGAAGGTAACGGTTGTGGTTGGACAGGTGGTGGAGGCAGAAGAGCTAGAGGAGAGTTGTAATGGGGCCTCCACCCCTGATGAGATGCATTCCACTGAGGTTGCGGCTGAGCATGGGGTTGAAATGAATGAACTCCTGGTTGGGCATGGTATTGAGATGTGAAGGACCAAGGAGGAGGTGTGGACCAGGAACGATGGGCAGGCGGCCCCAAGAAGGTATGGAGGTGAGTTGGTTGGGGTCGTAGTATGCCTAAGATGTCCCTTGCATGCCCTGCTAGTATGGTCTAGGTCCATGCGGCCTCCTTTTGTTTATGTAGTAGATCTTCTCAATGACACCTTCAGCCCCTTGGTATACAGCTTTAAGACCTGGCAAGGAAGGGAACTTTTCTGTAGAATGATTTTCTTCATAGATTGAACAAGCCTCTATAGACTTCAATGGGAGTTCATTCCTAAGATGCCTCCTAGTGCATCTAGGGAAAAAAATGGCCAAAGCCCTCTCTGCTTCCTCTTGTTTTCTTTTGATATGTAAGGTATCCATTTGTATGGCAAGAATATACAGCATCTCACTCTTGAAGTCTTCTAGCATGCTTCCAATTTCCCCTTTAATGGATGAATTGGAAGAAGAGGTACTGTCTATGGGTTGACCCCCCTACCTTTCTTTCTAGCTTCTCTAGAATGGTTTCTAAAAATAGTTTGTATGTCCTCATAGGATAGTTGGTAAATGTCTCCCTCGGCTAGCAAATGGAGTGTCTAGAAGGTCTTCCCAAATTCCCCTAAGTAGGACCAACTTTAGAGATTCAGGGTCAAGTGTACACACGACCCTTTTGTAATTAAGCTGAAACCTCTCTTCATAGTCTTCCAGGGACTCATCACTTCCTATGGTCATTTAGAAGATTTCTTCTTTTGTATTTTTTGTCCTACAAGAGTCTCAATACTTGTTGTTAAAGGCCTGCTGCATCCAAGCCCAAGTTGTGATGCTATTGCCAGGTAATCCCATGAACCAGCGCAATGCTGCATCCTTGAGAGTAGAAGGGAACAATTTTAACTTTTTCTTTTCTTCTGCATAGTCATAAGTTCGATAGATGACAATGAACTCAAACAAGAAGGTGTCAGGATCTTCTATAGTCAGGCCATGGAAGTGAGGTAGGGATGAGGGACTTATATTTTTCATTTTGGTGTCCCCATTGGTCTCCCGAATGGGAAAGGTACCCTCTATTCTTTCTCCATTTCCTCTAGCATTTTTGTTTTCAACCATTGGCTCCAGAGGAATGTTTTATTCTTCTTCTTCCCCTATAGGTTCTTCAAATACGTCTGGTTTTTCACCTAAGGGTTCTTCTTGATCGCAACCATTGAAGAAGAGAGAAAGTTGTTTGTGTGAAGCAGTGGGGGTGTTGGGCAAAACTTTTCTTGAATTATCTCTATTCCTACAAGGCATGAAAGGAAATTTTTTTGGTTGGTTTTTGTTTCTTTTTCCCCACACTAATAGTACCTGCAGAAGCTGAAATTGATAGACAAATTGAAACTAGCTAAAATGAACTTACCGAATGGAAATTTGCAAAATTTAAAGGGAAGAAAGGAAGTGCAAAATTTAAAGAAAATAAATGACTAGTCTACTTTTGTTGAAATGAAATTTGCAGAATTGAAAAGGAAAGCAAGGAAATGCAGAATTGAAAGAAAATGAATGACTAGTCTACTTTTGTTGAAATAAACTATTAGCAGAATGTTGCAAGAAGAAATAGAAGAAATCAGTAATCACATAATACTTTGATGCTTCCCCGGCAACGCTGCCAAAAAGTGGTGAGAGCTAGTATTACAGCAAGAATGATGCAACTCCTACACTGCCAACTTTACTTTTATCAACCCGGTAGTTCGTAACAAACTTGGAAGCATCGGTGTTGTATGCACAAGTACTAGTTCTCACTGCATGTTGTCACTTGCTCAGCCGGCGCAAGATCATTAGGAGCTCAAGAAAACTTCTATAGATCTTAGAAGAAGCTATATGTGTGATGAAAGAGAAATATTACTGTACAGAAGCTATTCTAATTGCAGAAAGGAAAGATACTGGAATGTAAAGCAAGATCTAGTGAACCCTAATTAAGAAGCTAATTCTACTTTTGCCAAAAACACTATGAAAACCATGAAAGCAATGCCATTACCTACTCATGAAATCAAACAACACCTAACCATGCTATTTCTGGAAGTAAATAAGCAAAAAACATATTTTTGGATTTTTATGTGTTTTTATGTGAATTTGACATGTATCTAATTTATTGTGTGTGAGTGTGGTGGTGAACAGGTGGCATTAAAGGGTGGTTTTGGAGCTTGGGAGGATGGAATATGGTGTTGATGGGTCCTAGGGGGCCTTAGGTGGCCTTCTGGAGTCTTTTCCCAGACTTGGCCTTCAATAGAAAGCCTATAGGGAAAACTACAGGAGGACACAAGGAAAGTACAGGAGACCTATAGGAGGAGGTTGAGAGCAAATTTCGCTATTTTGAGGGTGTGAGAGTAGGTGGAAAAGGTGGAGGAAGGTTGGGGTGAGGTGTTAGGGTGCCTAAGGTCTACCATGAACCATCAGGAAGGAGGAAGATGATTGGCTTTGCTCAAGGAGAGAGGAAGAGGTTCTATGAAAAGTGAAGGAAAGTAGGGCAGAATTGAGGTGAGGTTTGGGAGACCTGTAGGGCATGGATCAGATGGGGGATGTGATTGCTAATAATCTGGCCTACTGCTGGAAGAGATCTATTTCATAGAAGCTGATAGTCAACCAAGAAAATAAACTAACAAATGAAATTAGTGCATTTAGGAAAAACAGAGTTTTGCATTAAAATGGTCTAAACTATGGTCTATGAAAGGAAATGCTGAGAAATGTTGTAGGAAAGGAAAGCATGAAAGAGGACTATTTCAAATTAGGAAATGAACATGATAAAGGAGATCTGAAGGAAAGCAAAATTGAACTATTAATGTACTACAGAGCTGCAAACTCTAGAAGTTCTATGAAGGAGGGAAATCTATGTTTTTGGGGAAGCAAGAGGATCTTTGCCTCAAATCATGGTCCTAAAGGGAGGAAGAGAGGCCAAGGCACTATTGCTAGCCTTTTGAATATTTTCTAATTTCTGCTTAACCTACTACAGAAAGCACAAATGGAAGCAAACTACTAAATCATCAAAAGAAACCTATTCTTAACCATAAAAGAAATACATCTAACAACAAATTAATCTACAAACTGAAGTAAGCATACAAGTACAAGTAAAGAGAAGCTTGGCTTCTTGGAGTTGGCCCTAACACAAGAGCTTCAGCCCTCTGAGGTAACTCAGTGCTAGCTCGAAAAGAATTCCATCTTCATTATCGAAAGAATAAAAAGATTACATAAAATTGTCAAATAATAATAAGCTCAAAATTTGAGCAGAGTTTACATAAGCAAAAATCTGACCCTAGTGAGGTCCTAGGCCTATCTACTTATACATCTAAAGCTACCAACAACTTCCTTAAAATCAGGGAGGCTTGGCTCCCAAAACTCAAGATAACTATCAATCATTCTCCACTTGCTCGGTTGCCTTCTAGTGCATGATTCGGCTACTTGTACTCTGAGTTGAATGAAGGAGAATTCAAAGTGAGGAGTAATAAATGAGGGGGATTCCCTCCTATAAGTCCTCTCCTTTATCTACTTCGAGTTATTGTTGCAGTTTGGCCATTAACTCCTTGACTTTGACCTCGAAATCCATCAATAATCTGCATTAAATACATGTTAGAGCACATGGCATAATAACTAACCCAAATCGCTCTATAAGCATAAATATAATCAGAAAATCATACAATCAGCTAAGAGAATGGTTGATTTGACTAGGTTATGAGGTAAAATGAGCCCATGTAATTACCCATTTATGAGGCTCATCAAGCTAATCACTCTGCCAAGAATTGCAATTATTAATTAAAGTGTGAAGTACCAAGAAACAATCTAGTTTATAATTAAATCCCATTTGATGTATGTTTAGATCAAACGAACAGGATTTCTCATTTGTCTCATTTTAACTTAGAAATGATTATAACCCCTTCCAACTTTAACTAAATCAATGAAAAAAAGCTAAAATATGATTTCTAAACCAAATTCCAAGTCCAGGCCATAAGGGAATATATAACAGATGATAATATTATTTTCAAAACAAATTAAAATGCATATGGACCAAATCTACTAAGAAATATCACCTTTTCTCTTTGAAGTTCTTGAAACCGTAGAAGAAATTCATCAAACTTTTTCATTGATAAGTTCTGATCATCAATTTTTGGAGTTATAACTTCATTAAGTTGCAATTTTCCAGAAACGTCCCAACAAATCCTTTGAATTTGTACCTAAACATCCAAAAATTGCTTGATCCTCTCTTCCTTTTGCGGCCAAAGCTATTCCAAAGGTGGTGTAAAAGAAGCAAGTTGTTCCTTTAGGGTGCGTGCAAGATTTCAGGCTAGAAATATAGTAAACACATTTACTAACCTAAGTAGCTAAACAAAAGAGAAAGTTGCAAGCTAAAGAAGAGAGTGGATGCACTATAAGTGTGCATAGAAAATGTGATGATTTTGTTGATGGTAAGAAAAAAAGTTTGCGAATATATTAATTAGGAAGTATAATTCTGACAACTCTTATGCAATTATGCATGCTTGAAAATGATTAGTTTCAAAAGGTTTTTTTGAAGTTCTTCATTAAAGTCAACACATGCGTTATAAGCAGCTTGGAGTGGGCAGATACAAGAAGTGGGAAATGGCTCAAGGAAATAGTTTTAAACTTGACAACATCTAGATCACATAACATATCACATCTATCTTCATCTATGTTCTTCCATATGATACTGCATTACGGTGTTTCCTTTGCAACATCTGGTGCAATTGCTAGCTATATTTTATTACAACACCATAATTGATCAATACAACATGCCCAAAAAATCATAACCCATTTCATAATATTCTTGAATATTCCACAAAGGTGAAATTCCTACCATGCACCTATTAATTATTGAAATTAAAATTAAAATTTTGGAAGTCTTATTACAAAATAGGTACTCCAATAAGGTGTGGTTTATTTTGAAATAGGGATTCCAAAATTATAATTTAATTATTAATAATTATGTCAATAGGGTGTCTATTTCAAAATATGTATTCCATACTTTTAGTTTAACTATTAACAATTATTTGGTGGATGGTAGGAGTATTCTAAAAATATTTTTAGTAGTAATCACAAATTGAAGATTGACATTTATCTAGAATGCAGTTATGCCCTTTTTGCTCTAAATTAAATTAATTAATTAAAAAATTTCCATATGAACATGAATTATAGTTTTTTAAGCATGTGGTATTAGTAATTAAAGTGGGGGTGAATCTCCATGGTTAAGAATCTTCTTATGCATTTTTTTAAACGTTCATATATTTAACTCATATTAATTTGTTTTATAATTAATATAATAATAGTAAATCAAAAGAGAGTATAATTTAGTTATTTCTTATGATTTTATTTATTTATTTATTTATTTTGGCATTGTGATATGTGTCATGGAGTAAATTTTTTAATGTCTATCTATGTCTATAGCTCTTTTAACTTATATGGATTTGCTAGTTATTAAATAGATGGTAGGGATTTAAACTCAGTGGCTTATTCTTAAACATTCTTAGTAGTAGTCACAAATCAAAAGTTGAGATTTATGTTAAAAGTAGTTATGGTATTTTATTATATTCAATAGATAAAAGAATCTAATCTTTTTGGACATGTTAGCAAGTCATGATATTGTAACACTCTCTATTTCATGGTAGAATATTTCCATGTTACATGATTTTTAAATCTATATA
This sequence comes from Pinus taeda, assembly GCA_000404065.3. Classification (NCBI taxonomy): domain Eukaryota; kingdom Viridiplantae; phylum Streptophyta; class Pinopsida; order Pinales; family Pinaceae; genus Pinus; species Pinus taeda. Next base: position 18,778 of record APFE030844373.1, read on the forward strand.
TGTTTAATTCATATTTATTATTTTTATCATTAAAATTAATAATAATAATAATTTAAATTAAAGTTATAATTTAGTTATTTTTTATGTATCTTTTTTTTAAAACACAAGAAACAAGTGTATTTTTTTTGGGAGAATGATAATTTTGTATTTTTATGCAATGTCACATGGTTTCGGTTTGAGTTCGAGTTCGGCAATGATTAGGTTTGATTTGAGTTCAAATTGCTTGATGAGATTCGGATGAGGTTCACCATTGTTTATATATATATATATATATATATATATATATATATATATATATATATATATATATATATATATATATAGATAGATAGATAGATAGATAGATAGATAGATAGATAGATAGATAGATATATATATATATATAGATAGATATAGTAAGAAATCAACATGACTAAACATCAAAAATGTTATCACAAACATGGAAACTACAAGGATAAACTACAAGCTTGAGTTGTGACATGAGTTTATGAGTTTTGATCTAAGGACTTGGTCAATGGATATGAGGTTTGATGAGGTTCGCCGAACCTTAAAAAAAAATTAAGGTTCACCAAAATTTGAACCTCAAGGTTAAAGTTTGACGAACCTTGTGACATAGTTTATATGCAAGTTTGTGTGTGGAAAGAAGTGAATCCCTCGTGTAGTACATATCTATATCTTGAAAAATTATTCCTCAACCCTCCTATCCAACAATACTACAATTTTTTCTAGAGGGACTCCAAACTTGACAACAAAAAAGGGTTTTGTAGTATATACTTTACAAAACTGACCCAATACAACACATTTTTTACATTTCATTATATAACTGATTGATAATGTGGCACTTCATAATTGTGTAATTCCAATCCATTTAGTTCTGAGGAATAAGAAAATATTTGACTTTGCCATAGTTTTTAAATCTTCCAACCTTAATGTACACCCTTCATTAGCACATAAGTCCATGTTTTATTGAGATCAACTAGGGAGAACATGGAAATATGATATTGAATAAAATACTTTCATCGCTTTCCTAATTCTTTTCATATAACTTTTAATGTTTTGACTTTGAGATGATATCTCACCAAATGTTGATTAAGGAGTGATTCTCTCAAAACAGTGAGAGATGTTACATGTTCCTCTTTGGCTAACTGAATATGGTGGCAAAGTGCATAAGCTTCATCTTTGATTGTTTGTCATGCATCACCCCATGAATACTTTACAACTTTAACTACCAACAATCCAAGGCTTATTATGACGTAATTGTTTTGATTTTATCAACGTTTTCTAGTTATGAAATAGATAAGAATGTCTATTTTCGAATAGGCATTCCATAATTTTAATTTAATTATTAAGAAGTATTAGGTTGGTTTGGATTTTACCTACACAAAATATTCTAGAAGATTCATAGAAGTATACACAAATCAAAAGTTTAGGTTTATCTTAAAAGTAGTTATGTCGTTTTGTTATGCTTGTTTGAGCATATGGTATTAATAAAGTCATGGTATTGTCACAACACCTCTTTACATATTAATAATCTGCATGGTAAAGCAACAATAAATCTGCATCGTTAAGAATCTTGTTCCATAGTTTTTAAACTATATAAATATTTCAGACATATATTGCTAAATAGTAAAATAATAGTAATTTAAAATAAAATTATAATTCAGATACGTTTTATGATTCTTTTAATTTTAGCAACATGACATGTATAATGTGCTACTATTAAAATTATAAATAGATTTTTATAGATGGTTACATGCTTGCACTAATCTAATAAAAAAAATTTAAATCATAAAAATTCAAATATGAATAATGAATTTGTGGCATGAACCACAATGTGTGGTTCATGTCCCTCCCTCTATTATTTAATAGTGGCACAAAACCACCATCATTATCGTACCCACGTAGCGAGGGCGTCTTTAATAGAGTTATAAGGATTGCAATAATGTTCGCTCACCATTTGAAAGGATTATTAGAGGTGAAATTATTTCATTTTCCATTCGAAGTGATTGTTATTATTTCATTTAAGGTAGTCACGAGATAAACTCATTTTCCTTTGCTCTACTTCTAATGTTATTACTCTCTTATGTGGTGGTGGGCCCGCAACCAATGTCATGTTATATTAAAAATGCATACGTTATGTTATGCAGTTTTTTATAACTCTGTAATGTCAATTTATTTAACTTTAAAGAATAGAAGGTTTGATTTGGCTATTGATTTTTAAATCTTTCAATCTTAATTTACACTTTTCATTAATACACAAATTTGTATCTTTATTGAGATCATAAAAAACATGAAAATACGTTATTGAAGAGAATTTTCTCTTGCTTTCCTAATTCTTTGCATATGACTTTCTAATATTTTTCCCCTTGGAAAGGCTCTATTTACCAAATGTTGATTAAGAAGGAGGGAGTCTCCCAAAACAACAATGAGAGATGTTATATGTTTTTCATTGGCTATTAAATACCTCGGTAGAGGGCATAAGCTTATCTTTGGTTGTTTATCATGCATTTCCTTTCCATGTAGATACTTTGCAACTTAGAGAAATCTAAGGCATATTATGATGTAATTATTTTGATTTTTATCCATGTTTATTAGTCATTAGATGGATATGCATGTTTATTATGTAATAGGGCTTCAAGAATTTTAATTTAACTATTAACAAATATTAAGTGGATGGTAGTGATTTTACCTCCACTAAATATTCTAGAATATTCATAGGAGTATACACAAATCAAAAGTTTAGATTTATCTCCAAAGTAGAGAAATGCCATTTTTTGTCTTTCAGTTCAATTGAAGTTTGCAATAGAGCTTCCATAATTTAAATTAATTTATTAATAATCATTAAGTAAATGATAGAGATTTCTAGAATATTCAAAATATTATATACAAATAAAAAGTTTATATATATATATATATATATATATATATATATATATATATATATATATTTTTATATAATACTACCTAAGCACCCACGAGGGATTTGAACCAGTAACCTATCACAAGCACTACCTTAACCGTACACCCATTCATGATAAATCCAAAGCCTTGTGGGCATGAAAAGTATATATTTATCTACAAAGTAATTATGCTATATTTTGTGTTTAATTAAAATAATTAATTAAGAAAATTGTCATATATCATATGAAGTGAATTATGATTTTTTAGTATATGGTATAGATGAACCATGATATTGATCCGCAATATTGTAACAAATTCTCTTTATAAACGTAATATCTCAATAGCAAGCTGAGAGAAAATCTATATGATTAATGATAATCTTTAAATATATAAATGTTTAACATATATAAATCTATTATATTAATAATAAAATAACATAAATTTAAAATAAAATTGTAATTTTAATTAGCTTTTATGATTTTTTTGTATTTTTTCTAAGCAATTGAAAAGTATCTCATAGTTCAATATATATTAATTTTATATGGTGTAATAAATTTATAATTTGATTAATATTTATATCTTTGCTTTTAATTAGTAGTAAGTATTTTACTTAATTTGAATTTGAATAAGAGTGACACCACCATCATCGTGGACCTAGAGAGGTTTTGGTATCCATGCCACCATGCTTATAGGTAATAATAAATTATTAATCATATAAAATTCAATAATAAATTATTAATAATATTTATATATTTTATAGGTAATATAATTTATAATAATTTATAATTTAAATTATTATTTATATTTTGATAATTATTAGTAGTAAGTATTTTATTTGTTGAATTTAAGTTTTTATGATTCATATTAAGTTTTTTGAGAAGAATTTTCAGCGTAAATCGCATTTAAATGTATTTGTCGACGCGTTTTGAACCAATGAGTATGGCTCATTGTCACGATAAGTTGAAAAATTAGATCTAGGCTATATCTTAAATAGATAGAGTAGGACACCAACTGCTATATTTGACCACGCAACAGCTATAATGCACTAGTAAGCTAGACTGGCTAACGGCTATATTTGACTTGGAAAGGACTAATTAAACTAGACCAAGGGACAAGAACAAAATAACACAACTTTATTTAAATAAAAATTAATCAATAAGAATTAATTAATTACTGAAATTACCTATATTTAAGTAATATAAATAAATATTTAGTTATTTTGAATTTGAATAAGAGTAAAACACCATCATGGTCGACCCGAAAGAGGTTATGGTATCCACGCCACCGTGTGCTGCAAGGACTATAAAACAGTGGAGAGGCAGGGCATCCTCAGCAGAGTGATAAGGAGCACAAATTTGAAGAGATTATTATTGTTATTGTTAGAGGTAATATTATTTCATTTGAGGCAGCCATGGCGATCAAGGCATTTGTGTTTGCTTTAGTTGCACCCAAGCTGCATGACTTTGAGGTGTAGACACGTTGATTTGAATGAGATTTAGTTAATCCCTAACTCAAACTTCATAGAGAGGGGTTAAATATAACTTAGTTTTGTGTATGGTTATTTTTAGTTTTAGTTTTTCCTTCTCCTTGTCTTGTTGCCAATATTTCTATTTCCATGGAGCTACTACAATATTGTAAAATCCCTCAAAGTATGACTTTCATATTGATTTACTTATTTATATACAAATCCCATATCATGGGTAGTATCATATATTTTTGTTAATTTAAAATGAATAACGACTTTTTTACACAACATATATTATCCACCTAATTAGGTTAGGTGGAAAGTCATTTGATTTTATTTTATATTTGTATACAAATCTCATATCATGGTTAGTATTAGATATTTTGTTAATTTAAAATGAATAATGATTTTTTTGGGAGACTAGAGATATTATCGCCTCATTATGGGTGTTGCAAAGTTATTTGAACATGAAAAGTGAATTTCTAGAGCATTTTTGGATTAAGCATGAGTGTAAATTCATCTTAACCCTTAGCCACCCAAGAAAAATTAATAAAAATAATAAAAACAATTATTTATTTTATTTTATTTTGACCAAGTTAGAATTTTTGGACAACATCACATTACATTACATTATGGTACACATTTCTACCATACTGGATTGGAGAAATTATATTATGGTATACATCTCTACCATACCGGATTGGAGATTCCTCTATACACAATAGGATTTCACAACTACAACATATACCTATACATGACTAAGTATTAGATATTCTAATGAATTCTTTGGGGAAGGTGAGGTTCATCTTCTTTAGAGACAATTTGCATGTTATGTAGAACATCTTCCTTTCTAAGAGGGATTGTTAGTTAGTGCAGCTTGAATAGGTGGTATAGTCTTAGATGGTGTCTATGAGGCTAGGGAACATATTTTCTCCAATATCCAGAATTGAAAACTCCTTGATTAGATTTGATTAAATAGTTTATTAATTTTACTAATTCTAACTTTGGGAAATAAGCTTAATTAATCAATATTAATTGGGGTAAATCAATTTTTATCTAGAAACTTCTAGAAAATTCCCTTGATGGCGTCAAGAAGATATTAGCCATCGATTGATATTAGATCGTGGTAGTTGATTCATCAATGAGAAATTATAAAAGGAAATCAATGGGCATTTGGAGAATACTTTGAGACACAGAGTTGTAGTGGTAGAAAGGGCACAAAAGTAGCATAGGGGAATAAACATCAAGGGTTTCAATAGAGATTCCCAGAGAGATTATTCACTCTAATTTCTAGGGAGAGTTGGAGATACGATTTTCTATAGAGAGGTTGATTTTCCAATGGTGCAAGTGGATATGGAAAGGGGTACAAATTTCTCTAGAATGTAGTGTGATTTGTTTAGTGATTTTGTAGTATCAGATAAAAATTAAATTTCTAAAAATACTAATTTGCATTGGAGGATTTATTTGTAAAGGAGGTTGAATTTCTAGTGGGAAGTCTATTTCTTTCTCAAAAATGTGATTTTTCTAGTGAGAGGCTGCATGTGTGAGCTATTATGAGTAGCCAAAGGCAGGTTTAATTGCTCAAGGGAGGTCGAGTTGATTCTTGAAGGTGATATTGACTTGTGGAAATGAAAAAAAAAAATTACCAAAGATTTTCCATCTCATGCCAACTAGTTGAAATATTTTTGCAAGAGAATTTTAATAATAAACCTTTCATATATAGATTGGTTTACCCTTCGGGGTTTTCCATGGGCATTTGTCCAAAAATACTGGTGTTCCATATTTGTGTGTGTGTGTGTGTGTGTATTTTTCTCAATTCCCGTGGTTATTCATTTTAGTGAAGTTACAGTTGTGTTTCATTCAGTTTTTGTCACAAGTAATTGTAGTTGACAAATAATATGAAAAGACAGGAGAATTAAGCAAAGTCTTTCAGTAGAAATCACATAAGAGAAATTTTTGGCCGATGGGTTTTGAACCAACTTTGCTTAACCAAAAATTTCTCTTATGTGATTTCTACCGAAATACTTTGTTTAACCAAAAATTTGTCTTATGTGATTTCTATGGAAAGACTTTGCTTAACCAAAAATTTCTCTGATGTAATTTCTACTGAAATACATTGCTTAACAAAAAAATTTTCTTCTGTGATTTCTATTGAAAGACTTTTCTTAACCAAAAATTTCTCTTATGTGATTTCCAAAGGACTTTGCTTAACCAAAAATTTCTATTATGTGATTTCTACCGAGAGACTTTGCTTAACCAAAAATTTCTCTTATGTGATTTTTACCGAAAGACTTTTCTTAACCAAAAGTTTCTCTTATGTGATTTCTACTAAAAGACTTTTCTTAACCAAAAATTTCTCTTATGTGATTTCTACCAGAAGACTTTGTTTAACCAAAAATTTCTCTTATGTGATTTCTACCGAAAGACTTTGCTTAACCAAAAATTTCTCTTATGTGATTTCTACTGAAAGTATTTGCTTAACCAAGAATTTCTCTTATGTGATTTCTAAAGAAAGACTTTGCTTGATTCATTATGGATCACAGAAGTCTGAATACAAAATATAGGAGAATAATAATCATTAATTGCAACAGTATGAAAATTTTGCACCTGATGTGTATTAGGAAAACACGCCATAAAACGAATTTTACTTAATGAAGTTATATAACCTTAAGATGAATGATGTTATTTCAGTTGTAAATAATTTAAATGAATCTAATATAATTACCAATTAGTTTTTCTCCATAAAAAATGTTTTGGATGATGAAATTACATGCTTCCTACTCATGTGTTCCATGCTAGATAGTTGTGATAATTTGATAGTAGCTATGACGACTTCAACATCTATAAATTCCTTGAATTTTGATGCAATTACGATTAAATTAATGAATGAGTTGCAATGTAAATTAATCGTGGAAATTGGGGAGGTGAAACTCTAGCCATAGCTAATTATGGAAGGAAAATTGAACATAATTAACATAGGTGTTCAAGATTAGGAGGTATATATATAAAAAAAAATAGGAAACCTTACGTGCTTTCATTATGGAAAACTAGGGCACATGATAAGAGAATGTCAGGTCTATAAGAAAGAGTAGGAGGAGAAAAAACCAACCAACAAAAATAAAAAATCAAGCTACGAAAATAAGAGTGATATTGTTATTATAGTTTTAGAAAGTGATGTTTTATTTACTTTTTAAGCAAGGAAGGCATGCTTCTATAATTCTATTGAATAACAACGATTGGATACTTAACCCTGAGACATCTCACCATGTATATATATATATATATATATATGGGTAATTAAAGAAATAGTAGATGTGGTTGTTGTTGCAAAAGAAGAAAATTGAGTTGATTTTTGACATGCACACTTGGTTCACATGAGAAAATAAGGCATAAAAATTGTTGTTGGAAAATCTCTGCTTCCAGGCTTGAAATCCCATGAGCTTGACCTTTTTGAGCATTGTATATATGTAGGCAACAAAGATTTCATTTATGAGAGGTGGATGTGAAAGGAAAACAAATCTATTAATTAGTACAGTTTGATGTGTTTGGTCCAGTCAATGTTAAGTCTTTAGGATGAGTCTCATATATTGTCAAATTCATAAATGATGCATCTAGGAAGGTTTGTGCCTATCCCATCAAAATTAAAGGTAAGGTGTTTGAGATATTTAAAAAATGTCTTGTTTATTGAAAGAGAGCCTAACAAATTTCTCAAGTGTTTAGGATATATAATGGTGGAGAGTTTTGATCCAATGCATTCAAATATTATTATAATTGGTTTGTCATAAAACATCAAAATATTTTCCATGCTACTCCCTCACTAAATGGTAGTAGAAAAATGATGAATCACACTATCATGGAGAAGGTGAGGGGTACGTTGTCAAATTCTAGAGTTGAAAACATTTTTGGGTAGAAACACTAAGGACATGTTGTTACGCCATGAATCAACCACTTATTATATCCCTAAATGGTGGCATTCCTAAAAAAAAAAGGACTAGTAAGAAAGTAAACTAATCTCACTTGCGTTCTTTTTTTTGTGAACCAATTATCAATATTCCCAAAGAACATAGAGTGAAGTTTGAGGAGAAATTGATTAAATGTATTTTTTGGGATTTATGGATGGTGAGTTTGGTTTTGTCTATCGCATCTAGTTAAAAACATCTTTTTTTAGAAGAAAGGATGTCATATTTAATGACTTACAAATGTTTAAAATGTCTATTATGGAGTACTATTTAGTTTAGTTTAGTTATTAAATCTTAGCATGAAAGAGATGTGTAATTCCTCCAATAGTTAATTTAGAATTGATATATGATATTCAAAATAAAAATATTTAACAAAAAAAAATTATTTCAATTTACAAAACAAAATAATATATATTATTATATTATATATATATATTATATATTATATATATATAATATATAATCTCTTTATTTAGTTCAATATAAACTTAAAATAAATACATATTTCAGTATCAATTTTAGGTGTGTGTGGAGAGATTGATTTTTTTAAATAACTTTTTTTATGTCCTTTAAGCTTTCAAATATATCTATGTAGAGATCATATATATGTGTGTATATATGGAGAGAGATATGGAGAGAGATATAAATCTATATGGTATATTAACATCACCTTTAGTTAGAGAATTAAAGTGATGAATTAACATGTTTTGAAAAGATAAATTTAAATGAGAGTGTTTATTTTGGAATAGGTTTCCTCAATTTTAATTTCATTATAAATAATTATTAGGTGGATGGTAGGGATTTAACCTCTAGAATATTCTAGAATATTCTTAGTAGTATACACAAATCAAAGGTTGAGATTTATCTTTAAATTAGTTATGGCATTTTTCTTTTTTAATTAAATTCACTAATTAAAAACATGTCACACAAACAACTGTCATATAAAATGAGTTGTGGTTTTTTGACTATATGGTATTGATAAGCCATGGTATTAACTATTAATATTGTTACAAAACTTATTTATATTAAGAACCTCTATGATAAAATAAAGATACATTTTCATATTTTAAAAATATTATATATATTATAATATATAATATTTTATCATTAATAACACTAATAATTATATGTTGTTTGGTGGCTTGCTTGTACTCTACTTTTTTCCAATTAATGGTGTATGGCTGTTGTGGTTGGGATGATTGTGTGGTGCTGATGTGCGAGGTTACTGAAGTTGGGAATTTTTTTGGAGGTCTAGTTACATGAGGGTGACCATGCATGGTTGTGTTATGATTGCATTAGTTGGTTGGTTACTCTTTGTCTGCTTACTTATTTTCTTTTCTCTGTGTTCTAATTTAAAATGAGGAAGTTAAAATTATTGAATATTCTGCATTTATCTTAATTTTCCATCACCTCCTTATCGGACAAGTCTCCTTAAAATTTGTTTTACGAAGACAAAACCAATTTTCTAATTTTACTACATCCATTTTCAAAAATAGAAATCCATTCTCTATTTTCTAGGTTCCGTGCTCTTATTCCAAATAAAAAAATTTAAACGATCTCAATTTTGTTCTTTGTTTTTAAATAGAATTAAAATTAAAAATTCGTTTGTATTCGTAAAATATGACTAAATAATTTGAAATTTAATATGGTTATGGAGTACACTTTAACTTTGGTTTTCCATTTGAAGTGATTCTTCTTATTTTATTTAAGGTATTCATGGGCATCAACTTATTTTCTTTTGCTTTACCTTTAATGTTACCCTTTTTTTGTGTGGGTTGGGCGCAACTAATGTCATGTGATATGAAAAAACAAAATTTATATGTGATGTTATGCAGTCTTTCATAATTGTGTAATGTTAATCTATTTAACTCTAAGGAATAGGAGGAGGTCTAATTTGATCATTGATTTTTAAATCTTTAAATCTCAATTTACACCCTTCATTAACACACAAGTCTGTGCTTTTATTGAGATCACAAAGAAAATGAAAATAAGCTATTGAAGAGAAACTTCCATTGCTTTCCTAATTCATTGCATATAACTTTCTAATATCTTTCCCCTTGGAAAAAAACTATTCACCAAATGTTGATTAAGAGTGAGGGAGTCTCCGAGAACAACAATGAGAGATGTTAAATGTTTTTCGTTAGCTATTAAATACCCTGGTAGAGAGCATAAGCTTCATCTTTAGTTGTTTGTCATGCATTTCCCTTCCCTGAATACTTTGCAACTTAGAGCAATCTAAGGCGTATTATGATGTAATTATTTTGATTTTTATCCATGTTTATTAGTCATTGAGTGGGTATGCATGTTTATTATGTAATAGGGCTTCAAGAATTTTAATTTAATTATTAACAAATATTAAGTGGATGGTACTGATTTTACCTCCAATAAATATTCTAGAATATTCATAGGAGTATACACAAATCAAAAGTTTAGATTTATCTCCAAAGTAGAGAATTCCCATTTTTTGTCTTTCAATTCAATTGAAGTTTGGAATAGAGCTTCCATAATTTTAGTTTATTTATTAATAATCATTAAGTAAATGATAGGGATTTCTAGAATATTCAAAATACTATACACAAAACAACTTAGAGCAATCTAAGGCGTATTATGATGTAATTATTTTGATTTTTATCCATGTTTATTAGTCATTAAGTGGGTATGCATGTTTATTATGTAATAGGGCTTCAAGAATTTTAATTTAATTATTAACAAATATTAAGTGGATGGTACTGATTTTACCTCCAATAAATATTCTAGAATATTCATAGGAGTATACACAAATCAAAAGTTTAGATTTATCTCCAAAGTAGAGAATTCCCATTTTTTGTCTTTCAATTCAATTGAAGTTTGGAATAGAGCTTCCATAATTTTAGTTTATTTATTAATAATCATTAAGTAAATGATAGGGATTTCTAGAATATTCAAAATATTATACACAAATCAAAAGTTTATATTTTTTTCTATATAATACTACCTAAGCACCCATGGGGGATTTCCATTTTTTGTCTTTCAATTCAATTGAAGTTTGGAATAGAGCTTCCATAATTTTAATTTATTTATTAATAATCATTAAGTAAATGATAGAGATTTCTAGAATATTCAAAATATTATACACAAATCAAAAGTTTATATTTTTTTCTATATAATACTACCTAAGCACCCATGGGGGATTTTAACAAATGACCTATTGCAAGGAGTGTTAAAGTGCCTTAAGAGTACACCCATTCACCATCAATCCAAAGCCCCATGGGCATGAAAAGTTTATATTTATCTATAAAGTAATTATTGGTTATTTTCCTGTGTTTAATTAAAATAATAATTAGAAAATTGTATGTGTATGAATGAATTATGATTTTTTAGCAATTATGGTATAGATGAACCATGATATTAACCCACCAATATTGTAACAAATCACAAATCTCTTACAACGAATTCTCAATAGTAGAATAAAGTAGATCTTATGATTTAAAATATTGTTTCTATAATCTCTTTAATTATTAAATGTTTACATATTATTAATTCGTTTCTTAAAAGTCTATAAATATAGAATTTAATAAATTGTAATTTTTAATTACTTTTATTGGTTTTTATATTTATTTTATTTAAGGCAATATGAAAAGTATCTTATTGGTGCATTATATTATTTTTATAGGTAATAATAATTTATATAATTTATAATTTAATTTTTATTTATTTATTTTATGAATTTGATGAGAGGACATAACTATTTAAATAAAATTAATTAGTAGCAAAATTCCATATAAATAAAATAACTTATTTAGTTAATTTTATAAATATTTAGTTAATTTGAATCTGAATAAGAGTGAAAGGTTGACCTGAGAGAGGTTACGCCACCATGTCCTGAGTAGAGTGATAAGGAGCATAATAACAGTTTGATTGATTGGCATTTGAAGAGATTATTGTTAGAAGTGATATTATTTCATTTGAGGCAGCCATGGCGGCGATGAGGGCATTTGCATTTGCTTTGGTTGCAACGTTACTGACCGCAATGGTGGGCGCCCAGACTGGGAACGAAGTGTGGTACTGTAACACCCAGAAAATCCCAATCGGAAGTCTTTTCTAAGAGAGTCTCGAATGCCTTTTGGCAGATCTGGTACAAAACACGGTCCCCTCCGGGTACGGGTACGAGACATCGTGTGATGCAGACAACGGGGGCACTGCCTACGGGGAATCACAGTGCGACCCAAGCTTGTCTCAGTCTGATTGCACCAATTGCCTTGGTAATGCCTAGAGCAACATCCTGAGCGTTTGCAATGATGCCATTGGTGCTCAGTTTGTATACGTTAACGAATGTGTCATTCACTATGAGCAGCACAGCTTTTAGCATAAACCCTAAAACCCTAAGGAATCTCTCATCTCTACAGGGATATTGCTTGGGTGCTTGATATTGTGCTGGTGTCATGGTATCCACCTCCTCTTTTCATGAATATTCTATATTGTTATAATTCTTAAGTTCTGTGTGTGTTTACTGTAGTTTTCCCATGTAAGATTGAGATAGAGTTGAATAGGAGTTATTAGCATCAAATTGCTAGGCATATTTTTCATAGAATTTGGATTTAATATTTTTTTTTTTTTTAAGGTTTGTTTTTGAGTTGTTTTTAGTGAGATTTTTTGGAAGTTTTTATAGTGGGATTGTCAAATTTCTCTAAAATCTGGCAGAAATTGATTGAAATCACAAGCTTGATGGATAATCTTGTGCAATCAAAGTACACTAGGGGTTTTCGAGGGTGCTGAATCGATATATAGAGTCAAAAAACTAATTTAAATAACACAAATCAAGATTTCACTTCCTTTGTTTTTTGGGTTATGTTTAAGGTATTTTTTTAAATAATAAATAAATTAATGATAATCTATTGTTTTTAGTTTTTTAACTTTTGTTATGTTCAAAGTAGTAATATTTTCTTCTTAAAGAAGCAAATTTATGGAGAGGTTCATTCTACAACCCAGTATGATGGGCATGTGTAAGTATGACTGTACGAGGAGCATGTGTAAGTCATGTCTCTGTGCCCCTTTAAAATAAAAATAAAAAATCAAAATTATGTTCTAAATAGAAAAAGTAGGCTCAATATACAACCCATTATGATGTGTAACTATGTTCATTCTTCGTGAAAGTTAAAATTTTGTTCATGTTGGCCCAAATAAAAAATAAAAAATTAAAAATTAAAAATTAAAAAAAATAATTGACTATATCAAATATTTAAATAATGTTTGATTCATAAAAAATTTACAAGTAAAAAAATGATTTGCGATATTGAAGAATTTGATCCCTTTGGACTCATGTTAGATCTGTATTTAAGATGGATCTATGAAAAAATTAGACCCCTCTAGGCACATGTTAGATCCGTATTTAAGATGGATCTACTAAGAAATTGGATCCCTCTGGACTCATGTTAGATCCATATTTAAGATGGATCTACAAAGAAATTGGATCCCTCTGGGCTCATGTTAGATCCATATTTAAGATGGATCTATGATGGTTCTACAACCCAATTTGAGGTGTGTGTATTTAATATGGATCTATGCTGGTTCTACAACCCAGTATGAGGGGCATGTGTAAAAATTGATTCGATCCGTGTGGGCTCATGTTAGATTTGTATTTAAAATGGATCTATGTTGGTTCTACAACCCAATATGAGGGGCATCTGAACTATGTCCGTCAATTTGTGCCCCTTTAAAAAAAAAAAAAAGGGTAAGAATTATGTTTTAAATAGAAAAATCAT
>APFE030844373.1:34593-72036 GCA_000404065.3 Pinus taeda
TTTATTTTTATTTTATTTTATTTTATTTTGACCAAGTTAGAATTTTTACAAAATATTACATACATTACATTATGTTACACATTTCTACCATACTCGATTGGAGACATTATATTATGTTATACATATCTACCATACTGGATTGGAGATGCCTCTATACACAATGATATATGATACCATGTTAAAATTATATAATAACACATCCACATTAGTAAATGTAGTTGATATATGTTGAAAGCATCATTTTCCATCATTTATATGTCAATCAACATTTGTAAATCAGGCCAATCAATCAACATAATTTAATATTAATTACTACTAAGGCATTATTAATATGTTAATTACATGGTTAATAACATGTGTTTATGAATATGTGTTTCCTATCACGAATTGAAATTCAAAACAATAAAGACCTATGTAGAATTTAAAAGTTGCAAATCCTAGAAAAAGTGAAAGATGATCTACCAAACATATATCAGAAATCGTTATTAGTAACAGAGCAATAGAGGAATGGGTTTAAGTTTGCCATCCTAAGAGGGCATGGGAAGGATTGGACCACAACTTAAGTTTGGGAAAAAAATTGGCAAGTTTAATAGGAAAAACTCAATAAACAACACTGCAGCCATATTAGAAACTACATTCTCTATATTTCTTATACTCTGAAGGAGGATTCAACACATGCAAGTTTCATTCCACCAAGTATACAAAGATTACAATAAAATTTTAAAATGAGTATTACCATACAACATTAAAGTATTGGAAGACAATTCCCTCATTTCCAAAAAAACTATGTCTAGAAACTGAAAACCTAGCTTTATAGATACATTTTAGCCACAAAATAAATTCTTATGTTCATACATTTTGAACAAAGGAAAGCAATCTGGGAAGTAAAAACCCAAAATGGGTGAGTTTAACTAATTTTTAAAAATGATGTCGATAGGAGATATATTTAAGAAAAACTAACCTAACAACACCAATTATAATGAGAGAAAATTTAAGAGGAACTGAGAGATACTTAGATTTAATTTAAAAGAAAATATGGAGAGGAAACTACCAAGCACCTAGAATGGGGTGGAGATTTGATTTGTTTAAGGAAGAACCCTATGAGGGTTTGCAATAGCAACAATCTGAAGCGTGATGTTTCTTTCCTTCATCACCACAAAACATAACAATTTTCCATCATTCGATCTTATGGTTTCCATTATACAAGAAGGTTGAATCATAAAGTCAAGGCTCAAGGGAGGAATAGATCAAATCTCTAAATAAAACTACACAAAGTTGAAAAGTAGCAGAGCATATAATCTGTAAATAAATTTAAACAAAAAGGGAAAAAGACAAAGTAGATGAAATCTTGTGAAACCAAATTAAAATTTCTTAGTAGATCAAACTAGAAAGATTTACAAGCGTGGAACATATCATAGAAGTTGTATCTATAAATAAAAATATGCCAGTGACATATACCATTATGGAAAAACTAGCGATCTCCATTCAAAAAAGTTATTTGAGTAGACCAACAATGACCATTTGGAATCACAATGAAAGTTCAAATCTAGGAAGTTAACATGCCAATACCTTCTAGCATCCCAAATCCCACTTCAGCATCAATGAGAATGAATGGAGCATGTAATTGAAACCCTCAAGATTCCTAGGTGAGGATGGGTAGACGACGATGGTTGGAATCAAAACAGAAACAATCTGGTTTCATAAATAATTGGAATCGACGTTGCTAAAGAAGTTCAAATAATCTACATGTTGGAAGTAATTCTTCCATGACTTCCAAGTTGTCCTGAGTTGTATTGTGTGAGTTCCTAGGTTAATAGATATACTAGCTATTTTTTAGTAATCTTGATCCACCATTCTTGGATCTAGAAAGATCATGTATTCCTATATACGTAATGCCTGTAAGATCAATAAAATATTGTGTTTGGTGTTGTGTTTAATTGATCTCTTACTCTCTTTCATATTTCTAACATGGTCTTAGAGCCTATTCTGGTTTGTGTCCCTCAAGGGAGAGCCAGGAAGATGAGAGATCCTTAAATTTTATTCCTCTGTAAATAAATCAGGGTATGAGATTATGTTGTGTGAAGTATTTGTATGGATTTGTAAATCCATTTGTTTTATTGTTCTAGGTGGCATAAAGTCTTTCATCATGGTCATTTTGGTTACACTTCATCTCTACTCATCGTATTTAGTTTAAGAGATTAATCCTAGATCATAGCCACGAATTTGGAGAAGAAAACTCGCCAAGTGTTGTAGAGTATTTTTGCACACGAAGGATCCCACCGAGACAAGTTTTGTATCTAGTGCACCATTAGATCTGAAGTCCATAGGCTTTAGATCTAGTTATAATTTTCAAACATAACTGAAACATTTCTGATTGAATATTAGAGGAGGCACAACATATGTTTCCTTATTCAAGCCAACGATCTCTAAACAACCATGAGCTAGCACCTGCCATCACGATGCATGCAATACAATTGGAAGTCTAATATGCAGTTGCCTATTTCGCATCATTTTTCAAAGTCAGAACCCTTAATGTGTGGATTGTTGTGTTCTAAATGAAGAACCAAAAAAATTGTCGTGTGTGATAGCTTCTTTACAGGCAGAAAGGTGCTTTGCCTAAATTTGTGATAGCTTAAATTTGTAAAGGCGTGCGTGATAGCCTTCTTTTTGTTTGTTTATGAAGACCAATGGGTGCATGGTTTAAGGATACATAAGGGATTACAAATTAAATTTTTTTATGGTAAATTTTTCTGTGGTGAAAAAGTTTTTATGGTGCGTGAAATTAAGTTATGGTGATTAATTGGTATGTAAAAAAGAAAAAAAAAGAAAAAAAAGGTTCGTAAAAATCAAATGATGCAGAACCACAAAGAACATGTTAATTATTCAATAGATTAATGTGACCCATCGTAGCTAACCTGTCACCAAACACTTAATATTACTCACAAAGAAAATGACTATTTGTTAAAAGGTAGAGTTATAATTATGGATATATGCCAAATCAATATATTTCCTCTTTGAGTCTATTTTTCTATAATTTTTCATGTTTCTCCCATTTTAATGATTTGTTAATGTGATCACCATCAAACATTAATGGAGCTTCTATATTTATTTCAATAACTCAAACTAAAAACAAAAATTATTCATTAAAAAAATATTTTTCAACCATACACACTCCAAGATGTCTTTGTTGTCTTTAAAACTCCTTAAGTGTTTTTGAGTATCTCTCTAGGAAGAAATTCCATCTACAATTTTCCACCCCAGCTAATTGAATATGTTCAACCAAATGTATCATAATATGGTGTTGAGTATCCAAAAAACTAGTGGGCGTGTTTTTCAAAAAAATATAACGTTTTTTAATATTTCATTGTGTCATATAGGGATGGTCCTAGCATGTATTTCTTTGATGTGATCTATCCAAAGTCAAGATGTCTCTTGATAGTTATTAATTTAATAAAATTTTCCATACATTTTAATGTAAATCCTTATTGAAGATAAATTAATGGTTTCGATTAAAAAATAAATAAATAACCTCAAAAACACAAATAATCATCCAATGGCTCGATACAAATATTGTGTGAGACTAGTGAATTGGTCTATACTGATTTGAATTACATTTTAACCATATGATTGCTCTCATTGGCTATATATAGTAAAAATATTACAAGGGTTCGAGTTAAACTTGGGATTTTCACATATGTTATATCACAATGACATTAATAAATAGACCTTTAACAAATTATGGTCATCTTGTATGATGGGATTTGACAATTCACTCTCATGAAGAGTCATATCATGTTAGTTATCTAATCTTTTGAATAACCTTGTTCAAAATCTCTAAGTCATCCTGAGAAACTATTCATGATGCAAAAAGATAAAAAATTTGGGCTATTCACATACATAGTTTCTTTTTCTCTTAAAACTTTCTTTTTCTTTGATAGAAACCCATCCCTTTTATGCATTTTTATTACAACGACTTTTTTTTTTTTGATACACATTATTCATCAAGGTTTTCCCACCTTAATGAAATATTATGAAACATATTCATTGTGGCTAGAATTGTTCACTATCTATGAGGTCAATTATGGTGAGGTAGGACTCTAAGCCACTTAAAGATCCATCACATTATTGACCTTTCCTCCAGATTGAGATGTCAATACCCATCCAAGTTTTTAAGGTTTTGGCTTCAACATATGTTTCTTTAAAACCATTATTGGAGAATTCAAGTATAGTCATGATGTTCTTACACTTTTGATAAACTTATCCATTATATCATGATGTTGGACATGAAGGACATCGTGATGAAATTATTCAATCACATCTTAAATAAGAAGTTATATTAAAATATATTGTATTAATTCTTGACCTAATACTATTGCGGTAGTCATCCATGTTTTGGTAGGAAGATAATAAAAAACAAAAGAGGGTTGAAGGTTCATATAAAAATATTTACAATGCATGTTAATAGGCATAAAGAGGAACACATAAACATCTAAAATGGTTAATTATGAAACAAAATTCATGTCTTTACAACATGCAAAGGAGTTACAATTCTCGGTCAGTGAATGCTCATGCATTTTACCATTAAAAAAAAAATTCATGGTACAACAAGATATTTTTCTTATTCATTAAATTCCTAGAATTTTATGGAAAATGTCCCATGTGGAATTGTATGGATATTTCCTTGGAAGGCTCTAATTGCCTCATCCTCCCAGAATATGACCACAATATTATATATGTAAAAAAAAAAATGTATATGAGAAATAGTAAAAGGAATTGGAATGAATATACAAAATTTGTTTCTTTCTATGCTAGTAATACCTTGTTACTCTATCTCTAAATATTGTAAAATTATGATCCCTTATCTCTAGGTACCATGGATTGAGATTTCCCTAGTTAGTTGATGTGCTAATATATGGGTCTGAGGCCAAGGAATGAAGGAATAGGGTGATCTCCTTGTTCCCCCTAATAACTAGCATAAAAGCACCAAGTTGTTGGTTTCTTGTGGTGGGATAGAATTAGAGGCAATTAAAGGAGTTATACCTCCAACAATATCCATTACTACAAGTGGTGGTGAAGGAAACATTTAGGCTACACCCGTCAACTCCCTTACTTCTACCTTGATTAGTAGTTGAGACCTACAAGATAGAGGGGTACTACATCACTAGGAATTCCCATCTTCTCATATGTATGGGGATTAATTTAGTAGCGCTAGGTTATTTCTTGAGTTGGGTCATGTTGAACATGGATACAATGGTGCTAAGTGAGATGTATACGATTAATGGGGCCAATTTCACCCTATGGAAATCAAAGACGGATGATATACTAATTTTGAAGGATAAGTATTTGACAATTGAGGGAGTAGAAAATAAATCCTCATCGATGGCATATGAATATTGGAATAAGTTAGGTAGGAAATCCATTGTTATAATATGGAAATGCCGATTAAAGAATATCTACTTCAGCGCATCTTGTGAGAAGATATCATAAGTTATTTGGTAAAAGACATATGATGTGTATGGGAAAACGTGTCATCAAACAAATTTTACTTAATTAAGAAGCTCTGTAACCTCAAGATGAAGGACGGTTCTTCAGTTTAACAGAATTTAGATGGATTTAATATAATTACCAATTAGTTTTTCTCCAAAAAAAAATGTTATGGATGATGAAATTAGAGCCATCCTACTCATGTGCTCCATGCCAAATAGTTGGGCGAATTCAATAGTAGCTATGAGCACTTCAACATCTATAGAGTCCTTGAAGTTTGATGAAGTTAGGATTAGATTAATAAATGAGGAGCTTCAATGCCAATCAATTGTGGAAACTTAGTGAGGAGAGTCTCTAGCCTTAGCTAATTATGTAAGGAAAATTGAACGCAATTAACATGGGTTTTCAAGATCAATAGGTAGATCAAAAGAAGGAGAGGAAAACTTAATTTCTTTTATAGTGGAAAACTAGGGCACGTGTAAAGAGAATCTCAAGTCTAAAAGAGAGAGGAGGAGGAGAAAAAACCAACCAACACAAATAAAAAATCAAGCAAAAAAAATGAAAGTGATATTGTTACTGTAGTTTTAGAAAGGAATGTTTAATTTACTTTTTAAGTAGGAGTAGAATGCTTATATAATTCTAGTAGCAACATTGATTGGATCCTCAACACTTAGACATCTCACCATGTAAGTCATATATGTGTGTGTGTGTGTGTGTGTGTGTGTAGACATGTATATACGCATACACACACACACACACACACACATATTGAAGAAGAATCACAAAGGCATATAACCATATGCACAGCAGATTAACACACAAAAATTAAACTGGCATAAAAGGCAAAGAGCCATCATGTGGTCTCTCATGCTCCTGTAATTCACATTCCTCGAAAAATTTAATAATATATTTAAATACAAGGAACCATCTTCCAAGTTCTCAAATTGATCCTCAAAAAACATTTGCTTGAAAAACCACCAAAGCTGGATGTTGAAGAAACTACAATATGAAGAGACCATGAGTCAGTTGCATGACTGATTAATCTCTGAATGTTGCTTTACAGGTCCATCATGTTCCAAGCCACAAAAGGATGCAATTGTCCTTTGCTTGAAAACAACATCCAGTCTCCACTGACACAATTTTATGAATGCCCACTGGCATATTTTCTGATGATGATCACCCACTAGCTGATGGAGATGCCCACTAGCTACTTCACTGATGTTGTTGAGACTTTCAGTATGACAACCACTTGTCAATTTCATTGACATTTTCCCCCCTTTGTCAGCTGAAAGGAGAGGAAATCTTCTCCAAAATATATTTGAACTCCCCCTATAGGTGGAGGATTATTTCACTGGTGTACTCCCCTGTTCAACTACACAAGAGTACCATATTCATTTGACTGTTGTCTGTAATATGTGTGAGTGAATCTGATTCTAAAAATTGGACAATATTCTAGCTGTGTATGACCATTCCCAGGGATCAATCCATGAATAATTTATCTTCAATCTGGCTGACTATCGTTGGTTGCATCATTTCTATGATGTATGATTTGACTTGCCGCAACGGCTACACGGATGTAGATCAAAACATTGTTTTTCCAGATGACCGGTTATTTGACAATGAGAACATTTTGGTTTGTCTGTAACTCTATTTTGTGTGCATTTCTGTTTGTCTGCAACTTCAGTTTGTGTGCACTGACATGAGTATGCAAGTTGCTAAGAACTTGCTGCGGTGATTTGTTCAAGTAACTTGGCACTAACAAACTGAATGGGATTTGAATAATGAGGGATATGTAAGTTGTCATTATCTCTGGCATATCATAAGTTGCATCGATTTCCATTACTTTTAATTTCCTCCCATTGCTTGATGATGGGTTTGGAAGAAAGTTGAACTGGAACAACTTCAACTCCTGAATTTGGTTGGATGAAGTCAAATTATTATCTATCTCTGGATTGGTCAAAGTCTTCGAATTAACACACTTCTCTTTTAACTCATTTCTCTGATGTTGCGACTCTAGTTGAAGGAACTTAATTGCTTCATGTGCATGTTGAATATGCACTTGAATGTCCGCAATACTGGTTTTGTTGATGTGCACCATGTCACCGGCTGATGATAACATTAAATTGTTAATAATTCGGGACAACGGAATGTGTGTCACCATGTTGCCTTGCTTACTTTGAAGTCAGGCTCGCTTGTCATAGAATTCGTGCTTGAAAAAAAATTCTCACTTGAGTCAATCATTGAAATGACATGCTCGCTTGTACTGGTTTTTGATTGCTGATGCTTTTAAACACTTTCTTGAACTGTTGATTGTATGCTCACTTGATGACGATCGCTTTGCTTGAATGAAACGTTATGAATGCTTTAATGAACTTTACATAGGCTCACTTGTTGTGCATTGAACTATTGTACTTGATTTGGTTACTTGACAGGCTCGCTTGATCAATTGTTTGAATGACATGCTCACTTGCTTTGTTGTTTGAATGACACACTCGCTTTAAACATTGGCGTCATTTGATGCTCACTCGAACTTGCTTGATTGATTACTAACAATTGTGATTTCTTAAATGAACTCACTGAGTGTGATGATTTTTAAAAAAGGAAAGGGTGTTGAACACTGTCGAAAATGCACCCAAGATAAATGTTCAAGTGACAACTGACTTGACTTAATGTATGCATTGTGACAAATCAAATGAGGGTGTTGGTTACAACCAAAAATGCACCTGTACAATTCAGTTAAAAAATGTTTATCTGCGAGTGATACGAAAAGTGTTGATGATGTTGATGTCGTCTTGGCTTGAAATGCTTGATTTTGTAGTGTATTTAACTTGATTGCTTTGATTACATGATGTGAAATGTGCTTTCTTGGAAGATCAGCTTATCAAGTTGATGATGTGACACTTTGTGTTGATAAACTTAATTGATTATGGGAGCTTCAATTTCAGGAGCATGATCGATGACTTGTATATGTAAACCTTCTTATGTGCATGTAGTTGTTTTGTTTAAGCATAATAAAGAGATAATTTGAACACAATTCATGCACATGCATCCATTACACATGGTGTACCTAAGATCCCCTTATTCAATTTTAGGCGGATCTAGGACGTAAGCACCAAAAAAATTATGATTTTATTAATTATTGAAGTACATCAACCTTCAATGTCACAACTTTGTCATGGAAACTTCTCAATGAGAATGTCACACTTGCAAATTGTATTCAAAAATTGCCTGTAATGAATCAATCGCTCTCAAAGTAAAATATTTTGAATTACGATAATAACTTTCACTCAAAAAACATCACTTATTTCTCCAAATTTACAAAACACTTATCACTCCAATTTGCTTCAAATATCATTAAAGCACTTTCATATACCCCTAAAAATACTTCTTTCCTTAAACTTAAAAAAAAAAAATTGTGCCACTAAAAAATAATTGCATAGGTAGGAAATATACTCCATTAAAAAATGGATGGAAGAGTGTTATGAAAAGTTTGACTTTGGAGATTTTCTTTGCATGAGGGAGGCAGGAGCACGAATAATTGAAGGGCATGCATTAAAATCATAATTGAAAGAGTAGTTGAAGAAAAAGAATACCTTTCCAATTTAGTTTTCTTTCAATTCTCAATAGCTTCACATGCCATGCAGATCCTGTTCGAGCAATGCTTCTTCAGTAAGTGACTTCCAACTCAGAGGAACAAGGGGGCTGATTTGTGGTTGTATTACTTTTATTGTGAAATATAGTGGAACATTGCAATCAATTGGCAAGGAATCGACTTTGGCTTAGAATCCATGGATTTTATTTATTATATACATTGTTATCAATCAACAGAAAGGAGAAACTTAAACTTGATCTCACAAAATATAATTTTGCTGAAACAAATCTTGAGAAAAGAATTTTTTGTAGGACATGATGGCAGAGCCTCCACCATTTCAAAAGGTTGCGCATTGTGATGTATACATGTGTAGTTTCAACGCATTCAGGCGTCGACACCATTGTCGTTCCTGTGGTAGGACTTTCTATTTTGGGCATTTATCAAAGCAAATTCCGTTGCCACAGTTTGGAATACATTCTGCTCTTAAAGTATGCCATGACTACTTCAAAAATGCTACATAGTCATCTTCAACAAATACACAAACCAACTCCTATGACATTGATAAAATGGCCTTAGATGACATTGATGCAATAATTTCCGATGGCATTGATGCATCCACTGATAAATTATCTAGATTTGATTTGAATGAAGTCATTTCACACACTGTTTCTCCAATATTGACTACTCTTGCACAATAGGTACATACCGCACATTGAAACCAACATTGGACATACCTCATCACAATATTAGTAGCTCATGATCTCCCCCCAACATACTTACTCGATTGTCAGTGGGCATGTAGACATCCTCGTCAATAACGCTGGCATGCACTGTGTTGGGCCTATTGCCGAGCTGCCCTTGGCTCTCCTCTAGTCATCTTTCGAGACCAATGTATACGGTTTAATGCATATTATAAAATAGGTGGCGCCTCACATGATATCCTGAACAAAGGGAAAAATAGCGTATATTGGAAGCGTCACGACTTTAACTCTTGGACTGTGGGTTGGTGCCTACGCTGCTTCCAAAGTAGTTGTTCATTATTTATCCGACACTCTCAGAGTTGAATTGAAGCCTTTTGGGATAGATTTTATCATAGTGGCTCTAGGGGCAATCAAATCCAACTGCAATTGAGTGCCATCAGCTTCGACCTCCTCTTTAGAAAACAACAATTGGAAAATATCCAACGATAATAGTCAATTAAAGGCTCAAATTGAAGGACTCGAGCCCCTCCATTGATATGCAACAACATTAGAGTTGGTGCATTTAATTCGATTTGCAGAATCCTCTGTGACGATCCTAGTAGTCCTTCTCCTAGGAGAACTATTGGTCTCTCTGCAAACCCTCACAGAGAATTTCTTGAGCTATCTGTCAAACAATTTCATTAGAATAGTTAGCCAACACGATCTGATAGACTTTAAGCAATTTCATGAGATTCATATTAAATGCAGCTTCATTTCTGGAACACTTTGAAGCGATTTCCTTCAAGTATATGAATTATCATATCACTGGAATATGATAAATTCGAACAATCAATCCCAAATATGATATGCGAGTTTTGTGCCTCTGATCCCAGAATTATTTGCACAATTAATCACTTCCCAGAATTAATCACTTCCTCTAATACCACATGAAGAAGAATCACAAATCCATATAACCATATGCACAGCAAATTAACACACAAAAATTAAACTGGTGGACAAGGCAAAGAGCCATCATGTGGTCTCTCATGCTCATGTAATTCACATTCTTCAAAAAAATTAATAATACATTTAAATACATGAGTAAGTGGTCTTAAGATAGTGCATCTATCTTAGAATCACTTGGTTGAGACAATTTCTCAACTTACACACTAATTTAGGAGAGCTAGTTGGAGAGAATCTCTCATCCAAACTAGACTCCTTAGTTTGAGGACTTCTCATGATTTTATTTATTTAATTTAATAATTGGATTTATTATTGATTTTTAAGAGAGTGAGGCTAACTAATATATATAATATTATATATTATATATATATATATATATAATATATATAATAGTATGTGAAACTAGTGATTTTGGTAGGAAAGATTTGTGAAACAAACACTTTTGTCACATTATTGGAGTGGGAGATCTCCAAATCAAGACACAGGATTGACATGTGATCTTGCTTAAATAGGTTATGTTTCTTCAAAGATGCATATGAGTTTGATGTCAGTGGGACGATTGAATAATGAAGGCTACTCCTTAAGCTCATGGAAAGGTGGCTGAAAAAATAGTAAATGGATGTGGTCATGGGTAGAGGACTCAAGATATGAACCTTATATAGGTTAAGGGTAATGATAGAAATATTATATGTGGATTTTGTTACAAAATAAAGAAACTTAGTGGATTTTTGGCATATGCACTTGGGTCACATGAGAGAAAATGGCCTAATGTCCTCGTTGGAAAATATTTGCTTCTACACTTGACCTTTGTGAGCATTGTATATATGGTAGGAAATGAAGAGTTTTATTTATGAGAGGTGGCTATGAAAGGAAATAAAATTTAGTAATGAGTACACTTTGATGTGTTTGGTCGAGTCAATGTTAAGTCTTAGGGAAAGCGTCATACATTTTCAGATTAATATATGATGCATCTAAGAAGTTTTGAGCCTATCCTATGAAAATTAAAGGCGAGGTGTTTAAGATATTTCAAAAAGTCACGTCTTTGTTGAAAGTGATACGTCTGACATAAACCATCATAACATTTTCCTTAGTACTCAACTAAATGGTAATAAAGAAACAATGAACCACACTATCATGGAGAAGGTGAAGAGTTTATTGCCAAATTCTAGATTTGAAAAACAATTTTCCATAGAATCACTACGGGAATGCCATTACCTAATCAATCATCCACTTACTACAAGCCTAAATGGCGGCCATCCATTCCTAAAGAACTTTGGACTAGTAAGAAGGTAAAATATTCTCACTTTATTTTTTTAATGTGAAGCGACTCGGTATATTCCCAAAGGGAATATAGTGAAGTTTGATGATAAGTTCATTGAATGTATTTTTGGGACATGTGGATGTTGAGTTTTGTTTTTTTCTATGGTATTTGGTTAAACACGTTTTTTAGAAGCAAGAATGTCATATTTAATGGACTACAAATGTTAAAAGTTCTACGGGTGATATGGGGGTTAAAATTGCGGCAAGTTTACAAAAAAAATCCCACCTTTATAAGTAATTAGCAGTCAATTTAAGAACATGATGGAAAAGAAGTGGAAAATGATGGATAGTAAGAAGAAGAAACTTTTTCATAGCCTTTACAATAGGTACAACTAGAAAAATCACCACCAATAGTTAGCTTGTGGATCTATTAGGCCTCATAAGCCCTCACAAAGATATCCTCCTTCACAGTATATTTTGTTAACTAATGAAGGTGAACCGGATTATTTTTAGGAGCGTTGTAAAGGTGAAACCAGTAAAGAGTGAAAGAAAGCAATGGAGGAAAACATGGACTACTTGTTGGAAAAGAAAACTTTGGAGTTAGTGAATCTTCAAAGAGGAGGAAAAATCCTACAAAAAATGGGTATATAGGATTGAAAATCATGGTGAAGGGAAGAATAAAAGATACAAAGAAAGGTTGGTGGTGAAGGGATTTACCCATAATGAAGGTATTTACTTTACTAAAATATTTTAACCTATTGGTAAAATTTCATTGATAAGAACAAATTTTGGTCTTGTTGCTACTTTAGATCGTGAATGTGAATAGTTACATGTAAAGACAACCTTCCTTGTTGACAATAAACAAAAGGAGGAAATAAGTAAGATTCCTTATGTTTTGGCACTTTACAACGAGATGTATGCGTTATGAAAGTGAGGTCAACTAACCAATAAATTACAACCATCCCTCAAGGACTATAGACCACATAAGAGCTTGCAATTCACCCATGGTGATCAATCTATGAGTTTGCACTCTTTTTCACAAGAAAAACTCCCTAACAGCACCCATAACACTTCATGCATGTGGTTCGAAAGCTATAACCACACACAGGCCTAGCTTACAGTGCTTATGGCCCAAATTCCTCAGTTCAGTGCAGGCAGTCAAGAGATCTATGCCACATTTTCAGGAAATCCTCCAAATTGCTACCCAAAACTACCTGTGACTTTCCATAATCATTACAATAAGTATAAAAATACTAAATAAATAGAACATGAGCCAAATATTGAACAAAACATGCCTAATGCAATATAGACATTTCGTCAAACACATGACACACATATAAGTTATAGATCATGAATGCATATCTGATCTAGGTCCGGGTGTGACAAAGGACCCTTCCAAGACCTTTTACTTTCATGATGTGTTAAATTGGATTTTTAAAAGAACATAAATTAATACATATGCATGCTGTAAAGAACAGGAACAAGACATTTCGTTTAGGAGGGACTATGTCTCCAGGCCCCGTTGTCAAGATGGCATAGGCCGCTACATTAAGTGTTGTCAGTAATGATGATGTAGATAAGAGGTGATGTCGCTATTATACAAGGAAAATTCCCTCACGCAGGAGTGGCGCCAAGAGATGTTTCACTACAGGAACTCTCAGTCAAAAGAATCTTATCAGTATGACACAAGCTCATGCATGTTGAGCATCCCACCAACATGGCATAAAAGGGATCTCAATGCAAATATGCATGACGAAAACATGAGTATCCCATCAACATACAACAAAGGGATCCCAAAACATAACACAAAAAATCATGACAACAAGTACATCACGTAAACAATTCTGCGTCACATCAAGCAACAATCATGAAAATAAGTAATGGACAAGATCCCTCATCAAACATCAAACAGGGATCTGTGCAGCACAATGCATAGAAAAAGAAGCACATGAACACAATTCATATACCTTGTAACCAAGGGCCATCTAAAGAAGTGCATGTCAAACTCCTAAAGTTGTTTGTGCCATCAATCTCACGAAATCAATCACATGGAAATCGCTTCTTGCACATGAATGTTTACACCTGCATTCCACTTAGAAAAGTAGCTAAAGAATATAATGAGAAAATGAAAACTCTAAATGCACCATCAGATTTGTGACGTCGAATAGTGAAAAATTGATTGTCCAATTTTTGAATTCTAAGAAATTGAGAATCGGGGCTCAAGGAATCTTTTAGATTCCCCTAGATTCCTCGAAGATTCTGCTCCATGGATGCACTGGAAATCTGCAACTCAAAGAGTGAACATGACCTTGCCATTGCGATACCTAAGGATAACCATGAAAAACGACTATAAACTTGACTATATTCTGACATGGAGAAAAATTACCTCCTTGGGATAATTTCAAGGATCATGGTTCCAATTCATGCTTTTGCAACAGTCAGGGTTCCACCTGCAAACTAAAAAATTGCCAAAAATGTAGAACTATGGTGGAGAAACTAACAATGCCATTACGTTCGTGGCATCAGGAAGTGCTGAAACCATATAAAATTTTCCAAATTCTGACAAAGTGAAATTTCACCCGTCTTGCAAAATTCTGCCTTGAACTACACGCCCTACCTTTTATCCTCCTCAAAATCCATGCCCACTCCTGGTTCCTCCATTCTAGGTGCACTGATGAAAAATCTAGGTTTATATTATTTTTCGGGCAGATATTCCAATAAATTATTTTGGCCCAATGGTAATATTAGGCATTAAATGAGGAGGGGTCAGGTGGTCAAACCCTGCCCCTCCTATTTTTTGCACGTTATAGTTTTTTCAAAAACGAACATAAATTAAAAAAGGGGGTCAGGTCCGCATTGGGTGGCCCACCCATGTCTCTTGCACACCCATTAATCCTTGAGGTTTACGGGCGCATTATTTTACAGTTATTACGTACCCATTTATGGGTTGTAGTTTATGGTGGTACTGCATTAATGGAGGGTGTTCTTTATAGGGCCGCCTGGTGGGGGCCAGCCCATGTGGCAGGGTAGGTTCATATCTCATTGGCCTCACCTTAATATATGTGTATGGTTAAGGAGAGGCGTGGGTGGTGGGGGTGATGGCCCGCCATCGCCCTCTTTTTTTATAATTAATCAGGCATGTTAAAAAATTTAAATTTTAGGCCAAAGGAGCCTTCCTAACAAGGCCACACATTTGCTTGGGATCTAGCCCATGTTGGCTGGAATCCAGTGGCCAGGTTTTGTCCGAATTGTGCCCTCCTTAAGCATGCCCAGTCAACAAAAAGTCAACCCAACTTTGACTCCTTCTAACTTTCGCATACGGACTCGGTTAGACGAACTGTTTGCACCATCATGATCAGGACGACGAGGTCTATGCTCTAGTCCTAGTTTGATAATAATCTAAGCACTTTAATTTTTGAGATTCCCTGAGTCCTCTTTGTTCTATGTGTGTCTTTGGAGCCACTTGGATCAAGCCTCCACACTGAGGAGATTTTGGTCCTCCAAAAACATGAAAACTAATTTGCAACTTCTTTGTACCTTGTCTGCATCACAAATGTCCTGAAAGGCCTCGCTTCCATCTCCTTCACCTTTGTCCTTAGGAGCCTTAAGCAATGAGATGACACCTAAAACCTTTTCAACTTGTCATACATTGTTTTGCAAATTACATGCTTGACTTTCATGACCAACTAATGACCCAAGTGTCCCATACTTGCCACGAGTTCATAACACATACTTGGTGGTCAAGTTTACATCAAGATGGACACAATACCCCAACTACAAAAACAAAGCCAACATATCATTGTTTCTTTAACAAGTGATGGGAAACTCATCATCACTGCAACACATGATTTACAATCATAAGGCCAAACACTATTTTTGCTTTTGACAAGTGATGGAAACATGACATCACTTTCACAGTTTAACATGTGACACCAAATAAGACCAGACATCATTGTTTTTGAACAAGTGATGGAAAACACAATCACGTTTACATCTTAAAATGAAACAAATGATTTACAAAAGCATGACCATGAAATGAAAACACCTCTAGAAACAACTTTCACTTATCAATGTGAATTGGTTGCTTCCTTGTGGTGGCTTTGCTGGTCGAACAACTACTTCACCTGGTTCATGCACCGACATTTTGTTTTTAAGGCATTGCTTTGGATGGAGCCTCCAACAAGTGGTTCTTTGATGGTCTTTTTTCACAATGACTACAATACATCTTCTTCCTCTAGATTTGCCTAACCTGTTTCTTTACATGTTGTTGAGAGGGTCCTTCATGCCTCATCCTTTTGTGTGCTACCATTCTTTTCCAACAATTAGAAAATGTATGGTTATGTAATCCACAAAAGGTACATGTTTTTTGATGCCATGTTTTACATTCATATTTAAAAACATGATTATAATTGAAATGAACATTCGAAGATCAAGACTGGTTATACCTTTCCTTGTCGTCTCTGATGTCATTATGGCGATGAGAGCTTGAATCAGCTCTTTCCTTTCCATGGAAACTTCCATGGGGTGATGAGGATGTGTTCGCATCATTCTCTTTCCTCGACGATTTTGATGATGTCTCGGAAGCACGTGACATCTTCTAGAATTCTCCTTTGGTGTATCTCGTGCCTGCAAATTGAGGTCTCTGCACAACCTCCAAAGATTGAGTTATGCCTTGGTTATTAACACCAAGTTCTTCTTCCTTCTCATGCTTCATCCTGGTAAGGAGCCTCATGTTTTCCCTTGTAATTAGGATCTCCACATCTCCAACAGAAATCACTATGTGAAAATGAAACTGAAAGGAAATCAACATCTTTTACCTCCTTTGTTGATTTGGAAAGAACTGATGAGGGCTTCTCATCATTTGTTGTTGGTGGTTCGCTAGCCATCTCGGTGCATTAGCCAACTTCCTTTTTTACATACCCAAGTCCTGCCTAATGGGGCAATTCTTCTACTCTGATGGGGTTGACAATGCCTTGGCCATTAACACCCAAGCCTCTTCCTTCATACCCCATTTTCTTCAACAGTTTGGAACCAACTCCTATGGTATGATTTTCAAAAATACCGAAATCATCATCAAGAGACACACATGAAGATGAAGAACTACTTTTTACCTCACATGGGTCACACTACAACTTTTCCAAGGCCCCGTCCTTAGCTTGCAATTGTTGTCGCAAAATGTGTCTTTCCTCTCTCTCTTCTTGTAGACACATCTTCAATTCAACATTCTCTCTTTGAAAACTTTCCTTTTTGTGCTTCAGTTCTTCCAGGTCCTCTTCTGTGGCTTGCTACTAACGCTGCAATTGCTCATTTTCCTCTGTCTCTTTTTGTAGAGTTTCATACATTATTTCTACCCTTTTTGAAATGTTGAGCATGGTCTCATACATCATTTTTCATCCTCTATCGCTGCACATTCCATTGTTCACGCTTGTAATTCACATCAATGCAAAGACTGCTCTGATACCACTTGATCCAAGTCCGAATGTGAAAAAGGACCCTTCCAAGACCTTTTATCTTCAGTGTTAAATTGCATTTTTAAAATAACATAAATGAATACATATGCATGATGTAAAGAAGAGCAACAAAACATTCATCAACAACATAAAAACATATGTCGTTGATAATGGAGTTCGTCCAAGAGGGACTACGGCTCCAAGCCCCGATGTCAAGATGGTGTAGGCCATTTCATTAAGTGTTGTCAGTAATGATGTTGTACATAAGAGGTGATGTCGCTATCATACAAGGAAAATGCCCTCACGCAGGAGTGGCGCCAAGAGATGTTCCACTACAGGAACTCTCAGTCAAAAGATTCTTATCAGTATGACACAAACTCATGCATGATGAGCATCCCACCAACATGGCATAAAAGGGATCTCAATGCAAACATGCATGACGAGAACATGAGTATCTAATCAACATATTACAAAGGCATCTCAAAACATAACATGACAAATCATGACAACAAGTACATCACATAGACAATTTCGCGTCGCATTAAGTAGGAATCATGAAAACAAGTAATGAACAAGATCCCTCCTCAAACATCAAATAGGGATCTGTGCCACACAATGCATAGCAAAATAAGTACATGAACGCACTACATATACCTCACAACCAAGGGCCCTCTGAAGAAGCGGATGTCAAACTATTAAAGATGTTCGTGCCATCAATCTCACGGCATCAATCACATGGAAATGGCTGCTTGCTCATGAATGCTAACACCTGCATTCCACTTAGAAAAGTGGCTAGATAATAGAATGAAAAAATGAGAAATCTAAACACAGCATCAGATTTGTGACATTGAATAGTGCAAAATAGACTATCCAATTTTTCAATTCTAAGAAATTGAGAATCGGGGGCTCAAGGAATCTTTTAGATTCCCCCAAGATTCCTCAAAGATTCTGCTCCATGGGTGGACAAGAAATCTACAACTCAAAAGGTGAATCTAGCCTTTCCATTGTGATCCTTGTGAAAAACCATGAAAAACGATTGTAAACTTGACTATATTCCGACATGGAGAAAAATGACCTCCTCGGGAAAATTGCAAGGATCATGGTTCCACTCCCTGTTTTTGCAACATTCATGGTTCCACCTACATACTGAAAAATGGCCAAAAAAATGCAAAACTCTGGTGGAGAAATGGACAGTGTCATTGAATTCATGGCATCGAGAAGTGCTGAAGCCATATAAAATTTGCCAAATTCTGACAAAGTGAAATTTCACCCCTCCTGCAAAATTATACCTCGAACTATGTGCCCTGCCTTTTCTCCTCCTCGAAATCCATGCCTGCTCCTAATTCCTCCATTTTGGGTGCACTGATGAAAATGTTGGGTTTATATTATTTTTCGGGTGGATATTCCAATAAATCAGTTTGGCCCAATGGTAAGATCAGGGATTAGTTGAGAAGGGGTCGAGTGGTCAAAACCCGCCCCTCCTATCTTTTGCATGTTATAGTTTTCTTTTAAAATGAAAATAAATTAAAAAGAGGGTCGGGTCCACATTGGGCAGCCCACCCCATGTCTCCCGCAGACCCATTAATCCTTGAGGCTTATGGGCGCATTGTTTTATTTATGGGGAGCAGTTTATGGTGGTACCACATTAATGGAGGGTGTTCTTTATGGCGCTTCCAGGTGGGGACTGGCCCATGTGGTTGGGCAAGTTCAACTCCCGCCAACCTCACCTTAATGTATGTGTATGGTTAAGGAGAGGTGTGGGTGGTGGTGGTGGTGGCCCACCACCGCCCTCGCTTTTTTTAATTTTTTTTTTTTTATAATTAAGAATGCATGTCCATTTTTTTTTCTAATATATATTTTTTTTATAATTACGAAGGCATGTTTAAAAATTCAAATTTTAGGCCAAAGGAGTCTTTTTAACAAGGTCACAAATTTGCACAGAATCCGGTGGCTGGGCTCTGTCCAAATTGTGGACTCCTTAAGTCTGCCTAGTCAGCGAAAACTCAACCCAAATTTGACTGCTTCAAACTTTTGCATATGGACTCGGTTTGACAAACCATTCACACCGCCACGATCAAGATGACAAGCT
The DNA here is from genome assembly GCA_000404065.3 of Pinus taeda. NCBI lineage: Eukaryota > Viridiplantae > Streptophyta > Pinopsida > Pinales > Pinaceae > Pinus > Pinus taeda. The sequence goes on from APFE030844373.1 coordinate 54,112, forward strand.
CTACACTATGCTCCTAGTTTGAAAATAATCCAAACACTTTTATTTTTTAGCTTTCCTGAGTCCTTCCTGTTTTGTCTGTCTCTAGAGCCAGCTAGATCAATATCTGATCATAAATTTTTGAAATTCTTCTGAGAATATTCGAGAAGGCTCAATGAGCTCTCAAGCTAGCTACAACACACTTGTTATCCCATGCATTCATCAACCATTCTATAACTTATCAGATCATCGAGAATAGCCATTGCTAAAGGACATCATAAAGATAGGCATATAATCAAAATAGAAACTATGACAAACAACTATAAGATCACCGTAATAACCAGTACAAGTGTTAATAGATCACAATAGGAAAATAACTCATATTAACATATGAAAATATCAACCAAGTCAGAGACTTCCATGTATCAACCGAGTATATATTGGGTTGAACCAAATCTCTCTCATCCAATCACCCCTGCGCAATATTCCAAGAATGAGTGTGGGATCATAATGGTAAAACCAAAATAAACCAATCATGGCTTCTAGGGGCCAAACCACCTCAACCCTCAAGCATAGTGATCTCACTTATAAGGTCCAAAAATCACTTACATCATCCAGGATCGTCTCTACCCAAATTGTCAAGGGCTCTAAGAAGTAGTACCTAAATCCACAACCTCCAAGGAAACCAATTTTTCCAAGGATCCAGAGCATTTGTACAAACCCACAAGCTCCAAGAACTTGTAACTCAACCCATAGCCTCCAGGGAACCCAAGTTGTTCTAGGGCTCTAGAGAATTTGTTCCAACCCACAACCATAGGAACCTAAGACCCAATTAGAAAAACCAAATGGGGAACCCAATACACCATGGCTATCTAGTAAATGAAAAGGTAAGGCTAAAGCCACTATCAAGCCAAGAAAATCTCCATGCTAATGACAACATATAACGAAGGAACCACATCCACATACCAAGCATCCAAAAATCAACAAGGAGATCACACATGCAACCTACTAATTGCAAAGTAAGATTATTGTAGTCATTGATCCAATTATCTCCTTGTGCTTCCTTCTTTCCCTTGCCTTCCTTCTCCAAATCCAAGTGAATGCTAGAGTGCTCTAAGGATGCTCCAAGAATTCTCTAAGTGTGCAAGAGTGTATGGGAGAGAGAATGGAAACTAAAGAGCCAAAACTAAACTGGCAAAAGATAAAACCTAAAAAAATCTAAGAAAAAAGTTTTGAATTGTTTCTCTCATGCCCTTTTATTATTGATGTCTCATTTTTCTTCATTTTCCTTCATTTCTCCTATAATTTTCCCTGCATGAAAAAGTGTTCTACAGTATTTGCATCTACAGATAAACACATTTCCCTAGGTGGGTAACTACACGTAGAACAAAAGAAAGAAAGTAGGTTAACCTTTTCCCATAGAAGATAGATGAGATGGAGGAAATTAATTGTAGCCTTTCACTTCCTTGATCTCTTTTGAATCACTCTTGTTACTCCCACTTGAACTCCATCCACTCAAAGGGTACCTGTATCAAGAGAAATAGAAACAAGAAACAATCAAAGCATGCATGATCTATCTACTATAAACAATGGAATCGAAGACATTGAAACACATAATCATCATAGATATGAGCAATCATATGAGAAAAGGAATAAGCTATTTATTGATGTAGAAGGAAGAATATCATCCAATACAGCTTGATCCTGTGCCACTCCTCCAGCTTCAATCCAACCCTCTCCACATCAAAAGCACACTTCTCCAGCAGCATAACATTTCTCAACATGAACTCAATTCTCAAATCAACATAATTTCCTTACAAACTTTAGATTCTAGCTCCCTTGATCACTATGATGAGTGCTCAATTTATAGGAAATGGAGGTGGTTTTGTCATAAATGAGGGTATTGAATGGCCTTCCAAACTTGGAGTTAGTTTCGATGGAGCAAGGGATGACATGATAGGAGGCTAATGGATGCTTAGCCTATCCAATTTCGAGCTCATAGGAGGAGATAAGAGATGGGATCCTTCTAGAATCATCTAGAATGAAGGAATATTCCCAGAACCCTATGTAAATTTCACCCAATGTAGGTCAAAGAGGCATAACTGCACTGCAGTGCATGCCACAGTGGGCTTGCCTCCTCTACAACATGCTATCTCAAGGCTTCGGCTGCACTAATGTCCCAAGGAGGCATTTCAGGAGTGCTTCATGCTAGGAAACTTTCATAGAAGGAATCATTCAATGAGTTGACTTCTCTAGGGCATGTAAAAGCTGAATTAGGGTTTGGTGAGGCCTAGAAGTACTGATCTGAATGTTGGGAGTGATGTGCCCAAATAGACCTGTAACAGTTTCCCCCTAAAGCATGAAGTCAAAACTGAACTGGAAAAAGCTAAAACCTAAAAAAATCTAAGAAAAGAGTTTTGAATTGTTTCTCTGGTGCCATTTTATTATTGAGGTCTCATTTTTCTTCATTTTCCTTCAATTCTCCTATAATTTCCCTTGCATGAAAAAGTGTGTCTCTACATCACCCTTTTCTCCTATTTTCCTTTATTTTCATAATTAAATGTCAATTATTGCCTCTTTTCCTTTGCCAATTTCTGTAGTCATTATTAAACCACAAGTGATTTCCACTATAATGTTTTTCCCTCCATTTAGCTTAGAATATGTGTCCCATGACCTTGGTTTATTTTATTTACATGGGAAGTCAACCAGGGGTTCTTACAAACTCCTTTCCCTTAGGGGAACACTGTCCTTGATGTTCAATGATGCTTAAAACCAAAAAAACATGCTATTGTTATATGGAATTTGCATCTACAAACAAACACATTTTCCCTAGGTGGGTGACTACACCTAGAACAATAGAAAGAAAGTAGTTTAACCTTTTCCTATAGAAGATAGATGAGCTGGAGGAACTTAATTGTAGCATTTCACTTCCTTGATCTCTTTTAAATCTCTCTCATCGCTCCCACTTGAACTCAATCCACTTAAAAGGTACATGTATCAAGAGAAACAAAAAACAAGAAGCAATCAAAGCATACATGATCTATCTACTATAAATCAATGGAATCAAAGACATTGAAACACATAATCATCAAAGATATGAACAATCATATGAGAAAAGGAATAAGCTCTTTATTAATGTAGAAGGAACAGTATCACCCAATCCAGTTTGATCATGTGCCACTCCTCTAGCTTCAGTCCAACCCTCACCACACCAAAAGCACACTACTCCAAGAGCATAACATTTCTCAACATGAACTCAATTATCAAACCAACATAATATCCTTACAAACCTTAGATTCTAGCCCCCTTGATCACTATGATGAGTGCTCAGTTTATAGGAAATGGAGGTGGTTTTTTCATAAATGAGGGTATTGAATGGCCTTCCAAACTTGGAGTTAGTTTCCATGGAGCAAGGGATGAGAGGATAAGAGTTTAATGGATGCTTAGCCTACCCAATTTCGACCTCATAGGAGGAGATAAGAGATGGGATCCTTCTATAATAATATAAAATGAAGGAATATTCCCAGAAACCTATGCAAATTTCGCTCAATCTCGCCCAACGCAGGTCAAAGAGGACCTAAGTGCACTGCAGTGCAGGCCACAATGGGCCTGCCTGCTCTATAGTGCATTGTCTCAAGGCTTGGGCTGCTTGGTGTCCCAAGGAGGCATCTCAGGAAGGCTTCCAGCTAGGAAACTTTCATAGAAGGAAGCATTCAACGTGTTGACTTGTCTAGGACATGTAACAACTGAATTAGGGTTTGATGAGCCCTAAAAGTACTGATCTAAATGTTGGGAGTGATGTGCCCAAATAGACCTATAATAATTTTCCCCTAAAGGATGAAGTCAAAAAGGATAATGTCGAGTGATATGCTTTACGATGTGATGGAGAGGAACTAATGCAGATGGTGACTTGCATCGATTACAATACATCACATCATGATATTTTGGATTTTTCATGAATTGCTGAGGGAAGGCATACCCATACTGAGCATATAAACTTTTCATTACATGTACATAGATAGTCATCTATAGATATAGACCCATGATAGAATTACCATATGTGTAAAGCCATCATACATATGATTTAGTACTCTCCTAAAATCACAGCCTAGATGGATGAAGCTAGATCTGGGGTCTTCTATGTTGTCCAATCGTTTGCTTAAGTACGAGTCTAACCATGTGAATATGTGATCTAAAGTCGAACATGGGAAGACATCGTCTGATTACTAGCCAATGATTTAAGTTGTTAATAGACACGAGAGAGAATACCAATAATGATAATGATTATCAAGGTACTATAGTACATTCTACATGGTGTGAATAAATGTTTTGATGTCGAACACCATACAAAGTATTTCGGTCTATGGACAGTGATGTCAACTTATTGTTGGGAGTGAGAAACTTGCCATGGATGTATGAAAGCCCCAAGGTACTAGAAGGGTGTTTCTAAGTCAACTTCTTGGATAATGTGTTGATGTCGAAAAGAAGTGACTCATCGCAGGAGGTCCTTGATGTATCCCACATCAACGAACACAAAATGAGTGTAATGATTTTGGAGATGGAATGTGATTGAAAACACAAGGTTCATGAATGGCTATCATGAAAATGAAGGTTAATGAGTATTGCAAAGGGTGAGTTTTACTGAATGACTTCTCTTGAACATGTCGGCGACACCGAATGAATTGGCAACATTGACGCAAAACCAAAGTGATGGATGATGTGATAAACCATAGGTATGATAACCATCAAGCAGATAACCCAACCCAGATAGTTAGAGAGATGAAGTGAAAGTGTCATATTCAAGAGAGACTTGCTACCATAAAATGATTTATCCATTTTTCCATTTTCCCCAATCATTGTTGACCAATACCTCTTTATTTTTTAACAAGTTTGAGGAGGATAACATATGATTGTAGTATAATTCCACCCTTCGAGTGAATTCATCGCTATGTGATGGTTTAACAAGCCTAGTGAAGGTGAAACTCAGTCTTGTCATGATGGACAAGTTTGTCACTATTTGATTTTTTAATGAGTTTAACGACAATGAGAACTCAGTCCTTTTCATGTTTAGAGAGTTTGAAAAGGGACAAAAGGAAAACTTCACAAGTTCTTTTTTGTAAGTTTGTCTCTCAAGTACGAAAAAGTGTAAAATAATACAAGAGAGAACCTATTGACCATGTTCGATCAATGTATTCCTATTTCGTAAATAATCTATCTCAGTCAGGAAAAGGGTTAAACTTATACTGAGTAGATGTCATTTCCAATCCGTTAACAAGCTGAAAAATGATAAGCGCTCGACAACCTTTTCATATTTCGAGTGTCTAAAAAGAGCTTAAAGAGGACTCTAGGGGGGTTCCTTTTTCGATGTTCAATAGAGCTCAATAAAGAGATAAAAGTATGCTTTGTGGTCTAAAGTACAATTCACGATTGTGCATGTCAAATTCATTGTATCAGCTATAAATATGTTTAAAGAAACACCAAACAGATTAAACATACATGTTTCATTGGTAAAAATGGCTAGAAAACTATAGTTTATTCATTAAATGACATGAAATAACCATAAAAGAAGAATTTACCTAGTCATTTTCACCATTTGATATTTACCATTCATTTTTGTTCTCCGAACCAGTTTTTTACCTCAAACTTTAGCAGTTGATTGTGAGAGATTCTGTGGATCATTTTTCATGCCATTAGGACCACGTAGGAGATATACCTTTTATCTTCCATTTAAGTCCATTCTTTTGCAATTTCAGGCAATTTTTTTAGGGTTTTGGGGTCCCTAGTGTAAATATACTTCACCCTCAAATCAATGCAACCTATCACATTGAAAACTGCATTGCAATGCACCCAAATAGAATGGTACGTGCACTGCAGTGCACTATCTCAAGGACTGGGCTATGCTGGGCGAAGTTGAGAAATTTGTTTCTCCTGTTTTACCCACAAACTTTTCAATTTTTTGCATGAAATGGATCCTAACTAATCTTATGGTTTTATTTCAGGCTTTGATCAGATCTGAATGACTATTACTTGGTGAGAAAGACAGCATGAAGAACATGATATGGTTTCCCTTAATGATCCAAGTACATTTGAGGCCCTCAAAGACTGTGGGTTACTGAAATACTTCAGTTTGTCTGGGATGAGGCAAAAACTAGAACAATTGCAGTTCCTAGTTCATTCATGGGATCCAGACGATCAGGCTTTTCACATAGGGGAAAATTGCTCCCTATATTGATCGATGATGTTTACTTCCTTACAGGATTCTCGAGACATGGTTCCCCCATATCTCTTTCAGTTTTTGCCCATGGGGGTGAATCAATGAGGGACTACATTCGATAGTTCTGTTGGCCAGGTACACAAACTAGCAAGGATGGGAAGATCAACATCAGGGATATCCATGATTTTCCCTTGCGAACAATCCTTTTCACTATTGCAAAGTTGGCAGGTAGTGGGACACTTCATCTGTCAATTAGATCATATATGTAGTTTGCACTTGAGTTCCTTGAGCCAACCACATTTAACTGGTGTGAGGCAGTTCCCTCTTAGATGAAAGAGCAGTTGACCAAGGTAAAGAGCAACAAGACGAATAATTTTAGCTACGGTTTCATCTTGATCGCCTTTACCTTAGAGAGAATTCCATTGATGCAACCTCATCATGTATCAATAAGTTTGACTAGTTTTAGAGATCCATGGATGCATAGATGGGTTGAGTTGATGACTCGACATACTGGTCAATCATCAATCTCATTTCCTCCTGCATTGTTCAGTTGGCTCAGTTGACAACACCTTATCATCGAGGAGAACCCATATGCAGGGATGGAATTTTATGGAGATCTAGATTTGAGGTTACGAATGGGTGCCCAATGGGGTGATACAGATAAATTTTTTTGACTGTGTGTTTTTAATTTTTTTAATTTTCTACATGTTTTTTGTGTTTTTAATGTTTCCAAGACTAAACTAAAAATGTTCTCATGCATGCAAATGCTGGTACTATTCGACCTATGGGTCATCAATAGGAGGCGAGTGAACCAGTGTGGAGAAATGTTGGAAGAGCAGTTCTCCAGGATTTGGATTTGACCGAGACACTGGCAGAGTTTCAGGATCATATACAGGGGTTAACCCTCGGTATTCTGGATATTTGGAATGAGCAGTTATTGATGAGATTGCAATTCCACACTATTGGTGTACCTAGCCATTGGATGAGGCTATTGCACATGATAGCTCAGGCTGTGACCCATTATCATGAGCATCATTAGGTCTACTTAGGATGTTTTTCCATATGCATTTTGAGTTTTTAGGTGATATGACCAACATGTCTTGGACACAAATTTTTTAAGAACTTTAAAACATCTATCTATTTTTTTTACTTTCAGTGTTTTTATATATGGTTATGTGCAATCCTATTCGACTATTGGTATGAATTGAAATACTTACTTTACATGTGTCATAAATGTCTGTTTAACACATAGTTTGCTAATGAGTAAGTTAACGTGTTAAAGTTCTTGGCAATGTGTTGATATTGCATGTAATCAAAGTGACTTTCCAAGAAATAAAATCTAAGGAACATAAGATAAATTGTTGGATTTCAGATGGTATAAACATTTGGTAGTTGCAGTACGACAAGTTGTGAGTCCAGCCTAATGATGATTCGGCAAGTGCCAAGTGAAATGACATTTGAGAGGAGTTCAATCAATGCGCTATACTCAGCGATATTGTTCATAGAATGACCAATACAAATTTCTTGAAAACTCACTAACTCGCCACTTGGAGTGAATATGGTCCGTGCTGCGGAAGATAAGTTCTACATACTACAACTAGCACCATCATCATAACCAAAAAATGGTTCCAAAGATTCTGACATCTGCAACAAATGTAAAGCGGATTACTTAACCACATAAAACCTCTAAAAGTAACACTATAACACACACACGCAAACAAAGAACATATATAATGCTTATTACTATGCAAAATCAGGCATAGTAATGTTTCAAATACAACTCGTTACGGGACTACGACAATGGAATTCCATCATAATCAACTAACTCATAAGCACCTTTTGCCAAAACACGCTTGAAAATATAGGGGCCCATCCATAATTGGTCAAATTTACCTACTCCTAGTTTATCAGCTTCCTGATCATAAAGAAAGACCAGGTCTCCTTCTGAGAAAATGTGAGGCTTGACATTTCCGTCATATTGTGCCTTTATTCATTTCTTATGTGCTTTGTTATCCAAAGTGGATTCACGACATGTTTCATCCAGATGGATGAGCTCTAAGAAATGTGCTTCTTTTTTAGAAGTGTCAGGTAACAGGTCAATAGTGAGTTTTAATGATGAAATTTTACACTGTACAGGAAAGATTGCCTCTAAACCATACACCAATTGAAAAGGTGTGAATCCAGTTGCATTTCTTACTGAGGTTTGGTAAGCCCACAAAGCCAAGTATAGGATTAAATTCCTGTTTCCTTTATGAACTCTTATCATTCATTGGAGCATTCGCTTAAGGATTTTGTTGATGGCCTCAACTTGTCCATTAGCTTGCGCATAATAAGGAGTAGAACTATCATGTGAAATTCCTAACTTGGCAGTCAATTCAGTCATCATATGGTTGCGAAAATACAAACCGTGATCCGTAACTATAGCTTGTGGTACACCAAACCCTGTAACCACATAGTTGAAAAAAAAAGAGCAGTAATCTAACCGTTGTTGTTTAATGTAGGCATGGCCTCAACCCATTTCATAAAATAGTCCACGACAACAATAATATACCCATGCACCCTAGTTGAGGTAGGGTTACATGTCATAAAATCAATGCCCCATTTTGCAAATGGTCAAACAATGATGATAGGATGAAATGGTGTAGGTAGTAATCGTGTTTTGTGATCAACAATCTTGCATGCATGACAATTTTTGACAACAACAATGCGATCATTGAATATAGTTGGACATAAGTAACCAGCACAGAGGATATTCTATGCGGTAGCATTGCCAGATAAATGTCCACCACAAGCACCAGAATAAAAATCATTAAAAACCTTCTCGGCTTCCTCATGAGTGAGGCAGCTCTGTAAATTCGTATCGATACCATGATGGTAAAGAATTTCACCAATGATCAGATAATTTTTGGCTTGGTAACAAATACGTCTCTTTTGCGAGCGAGAGGTATCAGGCTGGAAAGTTTGGGTTTGGAGATAAATCAGTATATCTCCATACCACGGGTTAGATGACAAAATCAAAAACAAAAACTCATCCAAAATGGATGGTTCCGTTGTTGAATCGATGTCGGTAGAGGGAAGGCTGCAAAGAAGCTCGATGAAGACTAGAGAGTTCTTTGATTTGGATTTAATGAATTCCAAATCAAACTCGTGCAAAATGATGATCCATTTCAAATATTTCCCCCCAACAATTAATGTAACAAAATGTATGTCATAGGGTTGCAATCCGAAATGATGGTGGTCTTTCAGAGTAGGATATAGTGGTGAAATATTTGTACATCTTCAAGAGTACTTAACTTTTGTATCATTGAGATTGTGACTCAAATAATAGATTAGATTTCCAGTCCCGTCTTCTTCTTGGGTTTATGTTATGGCTGTTATGGTTTTGACATACTTTTGTATGATCACTTTCCCTCATAAAGGTAGAATCACAACAATTGATCAACTCAAATTATTCACCTCTAGTTCATAGGCTACTGGAAGGATTTTGTTAGTTCACGAACCTCTTCCTATCAAAATTTTGTAGTCAAGGGGTCTGTCAATGACCTCAACTTCAATAGTTATAGTTTTTCTCCCTAGTTCTATATGTAGGTTACTTAAAATTTCACAAGGCATATAAGTGCAACCATCAAAAGCTTTTAGCGTTGTAGGTGATTGTGACAAAGGCAGGGAGCCAAGTGTTTTCTAGAAACTCATTGACATAATACAAGTAGATGCACCCTTGTCAACAATGGTTAGGTGAATGATTTTATTCAAAACATTTACTTGGATCAAGAAAGATAATTGAGCTGGTAATTGCGACGTATATCCCACATGGTTAAAAACCACACAACTAGAAACCGTTGGATCAATTCCACCAATTGCTGACAATAAAGCCTGCTTTTCAGAGGGACAATTTTAAAGAACCTCAAGCATCAATATAGTATAAGGTGACTGAGCCAGATCTTCTACTATGTTATAATTTTGCATCGCTTAAGCTCGAGGGTTGAATGTAGACTTATGTACAACTGCTTTAGGTGGTTTTATTGTTAGCTCTGGTGGAATAGGTGGTGGAATAGGATCAAACGAAGTCGAAGTCGAAGTATTTAGTTGATTTGAGTCCTGGTTATTTGACAATGACGATGGATTACTATAATCTTTACTTTGTGTAGAAACCAAAACATAAATTTTAGTCTTAGGCGTAGATAGCATAAGTACTTCTGAAGTGGAAGCATGATCTGCATTAACCAAATGAGTCTTATGCTGCATTGAAAACTGAAGTCATTTTTATTCCAGTAATCAGGTATAATCATAATTACACTTTAAGAGTTGATTTCATATCATTCATTAAAGAATTTTCATTTTAAGGATTTCTTTGAGTGTTTTGAATTTGATTTCCTTTGGTAATTTCTCAAATATTTGTCTCAGTGTCTTAACATTTTTTCAGTGTTAATCTCCTTTGAGTGTCACTATATGTTATCTTTGGAATTTTCACCCAATTTTCTTTACTTACACTTGATTGGTTCTTTTGTTGCATTCGTGAAAGGAAATAGTATTGTTGTTCTTTCGTTGATTTGGAATCATCTTGTGTTTGTTTTGAGGAATTATCTTGTATAGATTACATTTGCATGGTTAGAATTCTGATTTCCCGAATGGAAATTGTGCATAGATTGAATTTGCATAGTGTTAACGAAAATTGTGCATAGATTACATTTGCATAGCCTTCAAACAAATTGTGCATATATTAGATTGCGTGGTTTGCAACTTAGAGCTTTGAATTGCATTGAAAATTAGATGTGGTACATTTTAGAGTTTATATTTTAAACAATAACCTCTTTACCTACTCTAGCTAGAACTCATCGAAATGAAGAGATTACAAATTTCATATTTGATGGATTAGAGTTTTTGAGTCGAGTCAAAATATCTTCTGTTTCACATCCATTTACCCTTTCAGTAAATAACAAATTAATAACACAATGTTAATAAAATTCATCTAGATTTTTTATTATTTTTAGGGCTCTTTCCAGCTACAATAGAATAGGCTGTAGGGCTTTGGAATGGTGAAGGAAGTAAACTTTCCAAAGCTATAGAGAAACAATAGAATCTTGAGTTAAGGAGAGAAATCTAATCATTTCAGTTTTTCTCTGGGCAACTCTTCTAACACATGAGTTAAGCACGAGATCATGTCAAATCTAGTGAAATGATCATACCCACTTCATTAGCTATGATAGAGTTATTTACACGTATTAAAATGGTGCCAAAATGTACTTGGGGTCACTTGAAAGTAAATCTCCAGTTAACCACATTGAGGATATTTCAAGGGGATTGAGCTTTGTTACTCTATCATTGTGTGTATCTCTGATTTACGACTATCCCCCTAGGTAAGATTGTTGTAGTTGATAACCATAGTGACCATAATCCTAGGGCTCTTACCGGAGGTGACAGTAGAGGGATGGTCCTATTGTACCTGGAACATATGTTGACTAGAATCACTTGGAATTTATGGAGGGCAATCTTTGCTTGAGATGGCATAAGCAAAGTTAATTTCAATAGACTTTTTCATTAAGTAGTTTGTCAGGATAATTGGTTCCAAATGCTCATATCTATAAATATTTTCACTTTGATCTCTATGACATTGGATTTCATCACCAAATAGTAATTATTGGTCTTGGTGAAAGGTGGGTTTTTATGGTTTGAATCCCCATATTTTTTAATGTGTGTTACATTGTTTGTTTTTACTTTTTACAAGACCTTAGGTGTGGATTGTGAATATTATTTAATTTTATTAATAAAAACTTATTTAGATTGAATCTAATGGAAACAATGCCAGAATTTACCGATAAAGACCTCAATTTTAACGAGAATCATAATCCTTTTCCTAATTTTGCAAATGTCGGTCCTCCTTATATGGCTACATTTTCACTTATTGGATTCACAATAGGTTTACAAGTATGGTTGTTCTCAACTTCCTTAATTCCAAATACTCCAATTGTACCATCTCAACTAAGTTTTTCACCTCAACTGATTTCACCATCTCAACATTGCCAACCTACTGTTGACCCTTTACCTTCTTCTTCTTCTCTTAGTAAAATCCTTGATGCTAGCAACCAAGTGACTAAGAAGAAGAAGAAAGGGATTAAGAAGAAGAATCAAGATAAGAAAGTAGTCAACCAACCAACCATGGTCGTAAGTATTGGTAATGTTGAGGGAACTTCTATAATGCATCGTAAGCCAAAATACCCTTGCAAGCCTTGTAAGGGTGACCACTTCCTCATCAATTGTCCCTATATTCCATAGGTTTTGGAAGTATGGTAAAATAATTCTCATAAACTTACTCTTGATTCATCAACTAGTGATTCTCAAGTTCCAGAGAAAAAGATCAAGGTTAGGTTTCCTTGTAGGTTATGCAAAGAGACTCATCATAGTCACCTTTCCCCTCACATGGCTGAAGCCTCAAAATTGTTGGAAAGACTTATTATTTCACAAAAACAAATTCCAACTCATCACAATGAACTTTCTCCCCATATGCCATGAGTTGATGAAGTGATTGATCTAAATCTGAGTACAAGCAATCCCACGCTTCCATTGGAGGGTGAAACATGTATCACTCAAGTTGATGGACTATTTCTTGACCAAGTGGTCGAATCGATTCCATCTTCTATCGATCCCAATCTCCCTTTAAAGAGTGAACTTCTTACAGCTCATGTTATTCATGTTACCTCATATTCTTTTACACATGGGGGCATTTCATATGTTTCTTTTGAACCCCATCCAGGTAATGCGGCTATTTATTTTGATTGGAGTAGACTTACAGAACCTTTTCTTCCTTCTTCCACCCCTTTCCAAATCATTGTGAAGACTTATTGTAAGAATGTGCATCGCACAAATGTAGATGAAGGTGCTTATGTCAGTATTTTATCCTCGACTACTTGGTAAGCTTTGGGTTCTCCTCAGCTTGTGCCTGTTACATAGAATCTGTTAGCTTTTAACATAACTGTTAGTGAACCTTTAGGGGTCCTTCCTGAGTTACCTATTACCTTGGAAGATAAAATTGTTGGTATTGGTCTTATGGTGGTCCAAGGTCCCTTAGATTTCAATTTTCTCCTTGGGAAAGACTATTTCTATGCCATGAAAGTTGTCATATCGACACTCTTTCACATGATGTCTTTCCTTCATAATGGAAACATTGTGAAAATTGATCATCTTTCATATGTTGATATTTCTTTGACTACCAGTCATCCGACATCCTTGAATGTTCCTTATATGGAAGTGGTACCTACCCTAGTACAGGTTAATTATTTGGAAGCCAGTCCCATGTTTTTAGTTACAGATGCAAGTGAGCCTCTTACTGTCTTCTCGACTTCTTTTGACTTAGATCTGGTAAATGACATGGTTAAAAATTCAATGGGGGAATTTGAATACGATTTTCTTATCCCTATTAATCCCCTTGACATGTGTTTCTTCCATTTGGAATCCATGGAAAAAGGTACATGAGGATGGTTCTTTTACTATGTCAACCTCGTTAAAAAATGAAACATGGTCTTATGAGAATGGTTCTTTTCCTATGCCAAGCTTCTTAAAAAATTAAATAGATCTCTTGAGGATAGTTCTTTCACTGTGTCAACCTTGTTAAAAAATGAAACAGACATTATGATGATGGTTCCTTTACTGTGTCACTATGTCAACCTTGTTAAAAAGTGAAACAAATATTTATGAGGATAGTTATTTTAATCTGTCAACCTCATTAAAAAATGAAACAAGTCCTTTTGAGGATAGTTCTTTTACAATGTCAATCTCGTTAAAAAAATGAAACAGGTCCTTATGAGGATGGTTTTTTTCCTGTGTCAACCTCATTAAAAAATGAAATAGGTTATATGAGGATGGTTCTTTTACTGTGTCAACCTCATTAAAAATGAAATAGTACCCATGAGCATAGTTCTTTTCCTATGTCAAGCTCGTTAAAAAATGAAACAAATCCTCCTCTATTTGAGTTGAGTCTTTGACTAGACTTCATAAATATTAAGTCAATTCTTTCTGATCTTGTAAACAAGCCTTCATTTCGTCCACCTATTCATAACAAGTAGTCTACCTAGGTGAATGAAACAATGTTTTGGGGACATTTTCCGTTGCATTCATTATGATGGGGGCATGAAAACTTATCTCAAGAAGAGTTTTCTTTATTTCAAGCTTGTGTAAAAAGGAAACCACTCTCAAGCACAATTTTCTTTGTTTCAATCTTGTGTAAAAATGAAACCACCCTCAAGCACAGTTTTTCTTTGTTTCAAGGTTGTGTAAAAATGAAATGTATCATGATTCCATTTCAATTATTATTTTCAAGACTCGTTAAACTCATTAAAATCCTGAGCTTCTTTTGTTATATTTTCATACTCGTAAAACATACATGAAAATGCCATCCGTCATTTCCTTCTCATTAATTAAATTGAAAGTCGGTAAGATAAGTATATTTTTATCACTTTTTCAAACTTGGTTAAACTTATAAAAAAGCGAAACAGTAGATTCCTGTTTTAAGCCCTTTTTCACACTCTGAAAACATGAAAAGATTGTCAATCACTTAATTGTTAGAACTCGTAAAAGTAAATGAACAATCGTCCACTCAGTGTAATTTTACCCCTTTTAAGGACTAAACTGAACTATTTACGAAAAAGGTATACGTTGGCTAATTATCATCAATAGAGTTCTCTCTCGTGTTATTTTATCCTTTTTCTGACCTGAGAGACTAGATTTATGAAAAAGAACATGATAGAGTTATGTTTTTATTCTGACTCCCTAAAGTGAAAAACATCGAGCTTTACATTCTTCAGGACCGTTAAAATTTTACGGTAAAAGAAATGAATGTGTTTCCTTTTTGTGTCTTTTTCAAACTCTTAAAAGAAAATGACATCGAGTTATTGATTTACTAGACTCATAAAATTAAATAGTACAGGACACGTTAAGCATAACGAGACTGAATCATTCCTTCTTGGGGTCGTTAAATATACTAGGATGGACCCATATGAAGGATGAGCTTATAGGACAAGCATATATTATCCTCCTCAAGCTTGTAAAAAATAAAGAAGTACTTGCAATAATGGTGGGGGAAAATTGAGAATAAAAGTTCATTTCTTGTATTTTAGGTAGTATGTCACTCTTGAACATGACACTCCATCACATACATTTTCGGGTTGGAAAATCCATTCGTCTCACATTTAATCGAAGATTATTGAAAGTCTTCTGTTGGTTTTCGGTATTAGTGTTGATTCAAATGCTTCCAAGTCTAGGAAGATGATTTAGATACCTTTAGTACCCTAAAGCCTGCATGCCTTAATGGTAGTGTTCTTGCCTTAGGCCAAATGATAGGTTCTTATCATTGGCCTTCGATCAAATGATTCCATGAGTGTTCAACTTTAGATCACCTATTCAAATTTCATATTTTGTACTGGAAGTACATTGAGAGCCATTGTCATTATTGGTGGTTTATCTCACAATTGTTAACGGTTCACATCATTGACTGGTAATCAAGTGGTTTCTGCCATGTTTGACTTCAAGACATTTACTCACATGGTGAGATTCATACTATGGATCGAGAGATGGAAATCAATGCCCTGGATCTACTTTCATCCATCTAGGTTGCGAGGAATTTTGTATTCATGACTATAAAAAGATTTTTATGTTTGATGGCTACGTCCATCCTATATCGATCACTTGATTGTTAGAACTTGTAAAAGTAAATGAACAATTTTCCACTCTGTATAAGTTTACCCCTTTTAAGGATTGAACAGAACTATTTACAAAAAATGTATATGTTGGCTAATTATGGTCAATAGAGTTTTCTCTTGTATTATTTTATCCTTTTTCTGACCTGAGAGACTAAATTTATGAAAAATAACATGGTAACGTTATGTTTTTATTCTGACTCCCTAAAAGTGAAAAACATCGAGCTTTACTTTCTTCAGGCTCGTTAAAATTTTACGGTAAAAGAAATGAATTTGTTTCCTTTTTGTGCATTTTTCAAACTCTTGAAAGAAAATGACATCGAGTTATTCCTTTACTGGACTCATAAAATTAAATAGTACAAGACGCGTTAAGTAAAACGAGACCGAACCATTCCTTCTTGGGGTCATTAAATATACTAGGATGGACTCATTCGAAGGATGAGCTTACAGGACAAACATATGTTATCCTCCTCAAGCTTGTAAAAAATAAAGACGTACTTGCAATAATGGTGGGGGAAAATTGAGAAGAAAAGTTTGTTTCCTGTATTTTATGTAGTATGTCGCTCTTGAACATGACACTCCATCACATATATGTTCGGGTTGGAAAATCCATTCATCTCATAGTTAATCGAACCTTATTGAAAGACTTTGTTGGCATTATGTTTCTGGTATGGTTATATGTTACAGATGTTGTACTTGATGGCAACACCCATGGCATGGCTCTCAATATGATGAGAATTAAGAAGTACGCAGGAGAAAAGTTCACGGAATTTTATGCAGAGAAAAGTTTATAAAAGTTTATTTCATGTGGAGAAAAGTTCACGGAATTTTATGCAGAGAAAAGTTTATTTCATGTGGGAAAACTTACCTTTGGTCCATGGTAGTTAGTCCTTGGAATTTGAACCTATGGTTTTTGGACCATGGCATCTCGACAGACGTGTTGATCCCTAGTATTGAGTTGATGGTATTGGTTTGTTATGGTTTTGGCCCGTGGTATTGGTCCATGATTTGAGGAAGAGCTTGCCTATATAAAGCAAAGGAGATCATTTGGCTTGTGTATGCTTTTGGGTTGAATATCTTAAGATCTGAAATATTGGGTTATTGTTTCAAAAGCTCGATCTATATGAAAGTGAAGTGGAAAGCGAATCTGTGAAGGGTGATCTCTCGAGCGCTGCAGCTGCGGAAGTGCGGAGATGCCACAGAAGGCGCAGTGCGGAGGCGCCATAGAAGGTGCAGTGCGAAGATGCCACAAAAGGCGCAGTGTGAAGGCGCCACAGAAGGCGCAGTGCGGAGACGCCACAGAGGCGCCACAGAAGGCACAGTGCGGAGGCGCCACAGAAGGCGCAGTGCGAAGACGCCACAGAAGGCGCAGTGCGGAGACGCCACAGAGGCGCCACAGAAGGCGTAGTGCAGAGACACCACAGAGGCGCCACAGAAGGCGCAGTGCGGAGGCGCCACAGAAGGCGCAGTGCGAAGGCGCCATAGAAGGCGCAGCTGCGGAGGTGCGCAGCGCCACAGAAGGTTATGTGTTGTGCTTCAGTGTATCCAGTATGAAAATTGATGAAACGTGGTACCTGGAGGAGAGAATATTGTAGGCCGGCGCCTACGTACTAGTACTTAAGCTAGTACAAAAGCAAAGGGGAATCTTTGGAGCATTGTAACAGGTAGCAGCCTGCATACTAGTAAATGGATCGGCTAGTACAAGAGCAAAGGGGGTTGTAGCTCCCGTACTGGTATAACACTGCACCAGTACAAATATTGTAAAAGGATTTTCTTATTAAGAAGAAGATTGAGATGACTTGCAGCAGGTGGTTTTCTCCCGCATTGGGTTTCCACCTTATATCATGGTGTTCATGTGTGTGCCCTATGTGTGATGATCTATTCTATGTTACTGCATCTGTTAACTGATAATATGGTTGATAATGTTCTAATGCACTCATTGAAGATCAATTAACTTAATCATAAGAAGTTGTGGAAGTAGCATATATGAATCTGGTTATTGAAATGAAAAAGTTTTATTAATGTGATAATACTGATTCACCCCCC